>APFE030901584.1:0-73358 GCA_000404065.3 Pinus taeda | reverse complement strand
GGTGAACCACGTATATCTGTGTCTCTCTTGTTTTGTGCGTTTTTTCTGTGTTTATATTTCTGCAATATTTTATGTGTTCCATTGCTCCGTAATATATAATATTCTAACACAGAGTTTGTGGCTAGATTCTTTGATTATCGATGAGTGAAGGCAAAGTGTAAACATCCAGGGGGATTGTTACAACCAATTGCAATTCCAAAATGGAAATGGGAGGTCATTTCCATGGACTTCATCACAGGGTTGCCAAAGATAGTGAAGCAACATGATTCCATCATGGTCATTGTGGACAGGTTAGCAAAGTTTGCACACTTTGTTCTGGTAAATTCTACATTCTTAGCTAGTGATGTGGCATAGGTATTTATCAGAGATGTGGTTAGACTACATGGCCTCCTGAAGAAGACTGTGTAAGACAGGGATGCGATTTTCACTTCCAAGTTTGGGAAGGAGTTATTTGCAGGTTTAGGGAAAGAGTTGGCCTTCAACACAACTTATCACCCGCAGATAGATGGACATATGGAGAGGGTCGACAAGATATTACAGGACATGTTGAGGATGTATGTGATGCATCAATAGCACAAATGGGAAGAGTACCTCCCTTTGGTTGAGTTTTCATACAACAACGATTATTAGGAGTCACTGAGGATGAGTCCTTTTGAGGCATTGTATGAGCAGAGTTGTAACACTCCCATTAATTGGAGTGATCTGATTAGCAGAGTATTGATTTTGACGAGATATGTTTGCAGAAATGGAACAGGAGATGTAGGTGATCAAGAATAATATCAAAGAAGCACAGGATAGGCATAAGAGTTATGCAGACAAGAACAGGTTGTTCAAGGAGTTCCATGTTGGGGAACAGGTGTACTTGTGCATTGAAGCTAAGAAGAGCTCCTTGTGGATTGGATCATGTGCCAAGCTAGAACCACATCTTTGTGGACCCTTCAGTATCATTAAGAGGATTGGGCCAGTAGCCTAACGACTTGCACTGCCTCCTATAATGGAAGTCCATGATGTTTTCCATCTCTCATTTCTTAAGAAGTATGTTAAAGATGTTGATCATGTGATTGACTGGTCTATATTGTAGGTGGAACCAGATGGAGAATTCCAGTTGGAGCCTCATTGTACATTGCAAAAAAAGGTGTGCATGCTCTAGAACTGAGCAATAGAGAAAGTTAAAGTGCAACGGAAGCACTTCAGTCCCGATGAAGCTACATGGGAGATGACAGATCAGATGCGAGCCATGTATCCTTCCTTGTTTTCCGGTTAAGGAAAAGCAACTTTGATATGGTGGTTTGGTGATTGCTTATGGTGGTTTAGTATTTTCTTATGATGGCTTGGTATATGCTTCAGGTGGTTTAGTATTTATTTTATGTTGGTTTAGTATATGATTTATGGTGATCGATATATGCTTTATGATGGTTGATATATGTTATGTGATGTTTTGATATATATATATATATGCATGCTTGGATATGATGTTAGTATATGTTTTCATAGATGATTTTTCATAAGTTTTGGTATGTATATTTTGATGATGTTTTTATATGTACACCCGTGTATGGATGTAAATACTGTAACGAGTTGTGTCATAAAGCTCCATTATGCGGTATGGGTCTCATGTTATTATGATTATGTTTTCATGCTACTATGATATCATGTGATATGTTATCATGATGCTATGATGTCATGTGGGTTGGCACTCAGCAGGATGATCACTGTAAATACCGTAATGACTTGTGTTATAAATCTCCACAATGCAGTATGTTGTCATGTTGTCATGATATTATGTCTTGGGCAGATATTTCATCGTAAATACTACATTGAGATGTGTTATAAAGCTCCATAAGTAGTATGTCTTCTTTCAGCAAGTTGTTGAGGTATATGTGTGATTGAACACTGAGGACGGTGTCCCCCAAGGGGGAGGGTTCGGTAACAACTGTGGTGAAAATTCCATTTAAAAAAGTTAAAAACAATAACCATGGATGAATGGGACACGTATTCCAAGTTGAATGTTGGGCAAGACATCCTAGGGGTTGTTCATCTTGATGTTTATGTCTAAGGAAATTGGCAAAGGAAATGGATAAGGCATTAAAAAGAATTTCGGCACATTTATTTATGAAAATAATGGAAATTAGGAGAAAAAGGAGGTGAAAGGTCACAGGTTGCATGTGAGGAGGAAAATGAAGAAAATAGAGGCCTCATTCATAATAATTCTTATAAGGATCAATTTGTAACCTTTTGCGAGTTCATTGTTGGATCTCTCTCTCTTTATTCTCTCTCTCATACTCTTGGATACTTAGAATTTTTTTGGAGCACTCTTGGAGGGTGTTGCATACTTAGATTTTTAGAGCAAG
This sequence comes from Pinus taeda, assembly GCA_000404065.3. Lineage (NCBI taxonomy): Eukaryota > Viridiplantae > Streptophyta > Pinopsida > Pinales > Pinaceae > Pinus > Pinus taeda. The sequence continues at coordinate 71,007 of APFE030901584.1, read as the reverse complement.
AAGGAAAAGGAAGAGAAGGAAAGTGCAAGAAGGCATTGGAATCAATAGCTACATTAGATTTTCTTGCAGGTACTGAGTTGCATGTGTGATTTCTTCACTAGATTTGACATGCATGTGGTTTCTTGGTTTTGATCTGTCATGGGCATGGAGGATTGCCTGGATTGATAGTGGATTGCCTAGCCTTATCATTTCCTAGATATCCATGGTGATTGTGAGTTTCTTCATTGTTTGTTTTTGGTTGGTTCTCATGTTTCCTTAGCTTGGGTTGAATTATTAGTTCCTAGAGGCCCTCGTTGGACAAACGCTCTAGAATACCTGTAACAACTTGGGTTGAGTTACTACTCCTAGAAGCCTTGGTTGGAAAAATGCTTTGGAATCCCTTAGTGGTTTGAGTTACTAGTCCTGGAAGCCTTGGTTGGACAAACTCTTTGGAAGCCCGATGACAGTTGTGGGTTGAGTTACTAGTCCTAGAAGCCTTGGTTGGAACAATTTATCTGGAAGCCCTAGAAGGCTTGGATGGAGACCAATATGATGATGGTTTTGGTGATTTCTGATTGTGAGGTAGAATCATTGTTTGATGGGTTGAGGTGGATGGCTTCTGGAAGCCCTTGATAAGTTTTCATTGATATGTTTTATGAGGTCCCACATTCATGCTTGGAATATGGCACGAGGGTGAATGGATGAAGAGAGATTTGGCTCAACCATTCTACGGTCGGGTGGAATGTAGTAGTCCCATCTCCGGTTGGTTCATTGAATTCATTAATAAGAAATCCTTTCCTTGATTTCCATGTGTAAAGGTACTGATCTATTTATGGATTTGATGGTTGTCATTTTTATTGTATTTTTGTTCCTATTACATTAGTTCTATGCACATTTTATGACAACAGTTATGTATGGCTCTCAGCATGTTTTTACTTGTATGTGAATGGATAATGTGTCTATGACCTAATAGATGATAATGTAGTAGATGGCATGAGGAAACAATGGTTCATAGTGATTCCCAGATAAGTATGAGATCCCTATGCTTAACTCTATTATTTACACCTGTAGATTACATGTCGATGATATGTTTGAAAAAATGCATGTCATTGCTAGTAGGGATCTAGTCAAGGTCTTGAACAAGTATTTTCTTTAGTACTTTCATTTCCATGTTACTTTACTGATTTGAAGAGATGGATCAGTTCTGGGCTCTAGGCCTGAAAAAGTGGCTCAAACCCTAGAGTCACTCGCACAACACTGACAATTCTGGTCCACAGTCACTGGCAGGCAGGCATGTGAGAGTGACTTCAGGTTTTTGGTTGTTGCCTTGCCCATAGCATGAGAGAGACTATGGCCCAAGAGACCTAAAACAGCAGTGGGACCCAAAGACAAACTATATGAGCAGTTGACTTGTCCTATGAGGGTTTTGTTGATGATGTTGGATTTATGTATGGTGTGTTTCCATTGGTTCCACTTCCTTAAGGTGACTTAGGATGTCGAATCATATCATAGTGGCCTCTCGTCACATGTTTACCCCCGCTGGTCGGTTTCTTGGGTAGATGTGGGAGGAGGGTGTACAAATATACTCAACCTAGTTTTGGAAATTACTTGATACACTCATATTGTCTTTGGTCTGGTTTCCCTAATGACAATCCAAAAACAATTAAACTCTCAAACATTTTGTTATTTTGTAACAAAATAATGGAAACTCTAACTTACAAAAATAATTAATAGTGCCTATGTCTTTTAATCTCTTTTAAATCAATTTTCTATAAGATCTAGGTAAAAGAAAGTGAACTTATTAAAAAAAGGTTGTGAAATACTAAACTTATTATCCTACGACCGACATTATAATGCATTCGATCTGCCTTTGATTTTTAATTAGTTGCAGTGTGGACTAAAAAATAAATTTTCATGTCTAAAGTAAACATTATAAAAACAAATCAAATTCTTATTTTTAAATATTTTATTGTATTTATCTGTTATTTCATTAGATGTGGGGTTTTTCCTCTTATTATTAATCATTGTACTGTGATAGATTGTACCAGTCAGACAGTGTAAATGACATGAAAGGGGCTGCCAGTTGTATAGGTCACCAATGGGGATGGCCAAGGCCTCTACTCATCTATGAAAAAGAAGTCAGGGAAGTGCAAGATTTACTGGGTGTGTTCACAATGCAGAGAATCGCACAGCTGATAGTGGGGTACTTGTTACTGTAGCATAAAAATTTTGTTTGTAACGTAACTTTTAAGAGTCTTTTCAAGAGGATATCCATTATATTGCAAAATCTATTCATCTTGCTTCCTTCAATCCTTGTAAACCACGCCATAACTACTAGAACCTGACGATCATTCAACGTGTAACAATATCATAATCTTGACATCATTATGTATGGCCTCACCATAAAGTTGGATAGTTTCCATGACATTTCTTGTGCATTTATCTGACATGTAAGACAATTAATACCCTGCAAAAAATCCATGTTCAAGAACAGGGGTTGGTTGTTTCATCTGGAGCAAGGGTTGGGTTTAGAGCGGACGAGTCACGAGTCAATTGATTCAATCTGGATACTGACGTCAGAGACCAACATAAAGCTAGTCGTGAATAGTGGTAAGGTTGATGATTTGAAACCCCAACATCTGTCAAATGTCACTCGAGGGTTTAGTAAGCAACAATGGCGTATTCCAATGTATGTCTGTTGTCTCTATTCCTTGCATTACATGAAAGGAGTGTCAGTTCATAAATGCCAAAAACTTAACATTATTAATGATGTCATAGAGTTATTATTAATGATGTTATGAAAACCTGGTGTTATTATTAATGATGCTATGGAAACCTGGTCCAATGAGGGATTTAATATCGTTTAAATTGAACACAAACTATTAAGCATTTTGCAACTTTATTACTTGGATTAAAGTATTTTTAAAGGCATCCTAGAGTTTCATTTTTATATATTAATTATTTTTACATGGTAATTTTTAATTTTTTCCAAAATAAAAAATAAAAAATAAAAAAATGATTTTGTAGATATACATTAATAGAGTTATTTTTCTCGAGGCAGAGACAACATCGGAGAGCAATGAAGGTAAGCATTTAGGGTTAGGGTTTAGGCAAGGTTTGCCTCAGGCAAACTTGGGCCTTAGATAGGGTGAAGAGATACCCTGCAGCCACCTACACTAGGTCAGGACAAGGGAGAATTACGGGGCACTGGAGGAAGGTAGACAGAATACAGGCGGGGCTGACAAAGAAATGACAGATTTGGGTGGGGGGGGAGAGATCCCCTCCTATAAAAATGTAGCAGTAGGGGAGACAAGTAGGAATGGAATGAATGGAAGCACATGAAAACGATGTAAGGACGCGCCGATCATGGGGGCTCGGTGGCAAGCAGAAATGGGAAAGAGATGCCTGCCCAGAGTGATGAAAAAACCCAAGTTTGTAATCCCAAACAACAAACTCGAAGAATACAGAGGATATATGAAAGTTCATGCTTTGATCTATAAGTTTGTGGGATCATGGTCGTCTAAAAAAAACTGGCCAAATGGATACAACAGAGATGGAATCCCAAGGGACATAGTGACCTAAAATTAGGTGCTAAGGGCTTCTTCATGGTCATTTTTTCCAACCTGGAAGATAAGGAGAGAGTTTTTGAGGAGGGACCCTACTTCCTTAACAATGCAGGTCTCTTTATGAGGCACTCGGAAGAATGCTACAACCCAAACAAGGACAAAATGTTAGCAGCACCAATATGGGTCAGACTGTTCGGACTCCCAATCGAGTTATGGGATCCAGAGATTCTAGAGGGTATTGGGAACTCAAACGGGACATTTGTCAAAGTGGCTGAAACCACCAGGAGGAGCATATATACGTCCTACGCCAGGATCTGTGTATACATGAATATCACGAAACCACTTCCAGACTACATTGAAGTGGAATACCACGATGAGGTGTGGCAACAACCAGTGGACTATGAGGATAGTCCATTCCGCTGCAGAAGATTCCATGAATACAGTCATCTCTTCAAATCATGCCCTTTGAATGCAACTGGAGCATCAACAGATCTTGGGAAAAAGGAAGAAGCCAGGAAGGAGGAAGTGACGAGTGTTAGGACCCAGAATTGACCAATTTTGACCTTATATTTCCATCATAATATTATCCTTTTCAGTCATAAGTTATAAGCTTTGATCACACAATGACTTGATCACCCCAAGGTATGGAGTAACCTCCCGCATATCTATATGTTTAATTGTTCACTGCATATTCATAAGTACCTTTGTATTTATCTTAGGAAAGCTGACTAAATTTCTAAGTCATTGTCTTAAGCCCACAGGAATTATAACCTATAGTTGTTGTAACACCAGAAACAACAACTACGCAGTTGCTGCAACACCAGAAGCAGCAACTACGCAGTTGCTACAGTCACCAATAGAAACTATCTAAAGCGGGTATTTTGCATCGGTTGGGAACAACAAATGGCAACTATCTGAGGAACGCTGACGTGGCTGATCAAGCAATTGTCCAAAGCAGGTAGAACACAGTTACCAGGACTCAAAACCGGAATAGTATGGGGAAACGGCGAAGGGAATGTGTGAATTCCAAGGAAGACGGTCAAAGATGGTTACCAACTGTGTAACAGCCAGAACCTAAACAAAGAATATATTATCATACTGTTGCAACAACATTTCTGTAATTCTTATTTTTGATTAAATGGGTTAACCGAATGAACCGTAACAATCTATTGTAATAGATGTCTCCTCTATAAAGAGGAGACATCTACATTAGTCAAGGGGGATGGTCTATAAGAGAAATTTGTGAGAATATCAGCAAGTCTGAACTTTACTGTATTCGAATTTTTGACAGATGAATAGAAGAACGTTCTGAGTATTTAAGCTATTCTCCGTGTTCTGGGGAATCTTGTGAGAGGGACTGGGCCCACCTTCCTCACAAGATTCACCCATTTACTTTGCTGTCAAGTGTGTAAGTGTGTGATAGTTTCTTTCTACAGATACTCTGTTTGGATTCTGTAGCATTACCTCTTGTAATTCTGTTTTGCTAGCACTCCATTTTATTAATTGTTTGAAGTTATGCAAGCATATTTCACCGGTGAATCTGAGTGCAGTGTGCGTTAGCAATCTGATTCCAGGGGCAGGTGCTGAACGTCCTCACTTGGAGGATAGGGTCCTGATCCTCTGCCAACAGAGCATCCATCTCTTTGCTTTCCAGAATTGTAATCTTAATTAATTATTTTTATTTTATTAGTACTGTGATAACTTAGCGTAGGACTTACAGCTCTTAATGCTTTTAGAATTAAAGTACATACAGTACGTGGTAGCCTTTGGAATAAAAAGACTTTCCCAGGTTGACAATTAATGTGGTACTTGATTGTTTAAGCAATAAACAATTCAACTAGCTAGCATTTTGGCGCCGTTGCCGGGGAAGGCAACTAAAGGTTTCTAAAAGCGTTAATGATTTCTTTGTGAAAATAACAGGTGCATGAGAGGACGCAAGAAACCTAATTTCACAGGCGGTAAGGGAGGAAGAAAGACTTTTATTGACGAAATCATCTCAAAGGCTGAAACATCACAGAGGACGAGTTCCCGGAGACTTCAAACCTAGTACTCCTCACAAACGGATCGACAGACGGAGGATATTGGGACCTGAAAGGAAGCTGGAGGTATCATAATACATTGAGGAACTGGTAGAAGAACCTAAAGAACCTGAAGAAACAGAAGATACAGAAGATAAAGTAAGCGATTCAGGAGAAAGACCAATGGAGGATAACAAAACAGAAGGAAGGGGGGAGAACTCACTCTCTACCCTGGAATTCCCCATTGGGGACCTGCCGAGAGGAACGACTCCTATGAAGAACATTCCCCTTTCAACGCTACCCAATTTCCATGGGTTATCCTCTGAAGACCCAGATGAATTCCTCTTTGAATTTGATATATTATGTAGAAGTTATGATTATATGAACTCTAATCAAAAACTAAAACTGTTTCCAACAACACTAAAAGGGAATGCGTTGAGATGGTTCATGAGCTTAGGGGCTCAGGCAATCTCCGGACCAGATGAAAGAAGGATTCTTGGCCAAATACCAAGATTACTGTCGAACAAGAGAAAGGAAGGAAGAGTTGTTTAACATGGTTCAGAAGGAGGATGAGAGTTTAGAAGATTTTGTGGAAAGACTGCAGTATAATCTGCAGAGGTCTGATCACCCCAATATGAGTAAAGACATTCTGAAGACCATATTGTTGAAGGGGGTAAGAGATGACTGCTTGGGCATGTTGAACATGCTGGGAAAAGGGGACATCTCCAAGGAACCATTTGAACAAATTGTCAATCTCTGCATGAGGTGCTCAAGAGGAGCAGGGAACAGATCAAAGAGCAGAGATAATGTGTATTCGAGAGTTCAAAAGTCAGCCAGTGGAGGAGCAACAAGAGCTGAAATAGGTAATTTATTAGAAGAATTTAAAACTGAAATGTTAAGTTCTTTTGCTTCACAAATCGATGCTCTGCAGGTTAAGAAGAAACAGGCAGAAGCAGAAGCTGCTTTAGCTATTTTCTGTTCTAAATGCAGAGGCAAACACCCACTCAGGGAATGCCCACTGGATAAGACACCTGTCTGCACGATCTGTGAAATGGACCATGAAACCCAGCAATGCCCCTCTCTCCCTGGAATCAAAGCAGCATTGCAGACAACTGAAGAAGAGGCTGAAGCAGTGTACCTGATGACACAGAGGAGGCAATGGCCACAAAGACAAGGTATGAGCTCTAACACAGCATTTAGTCATTGGAATAATAATACTCCTTTTCAAACGAATTACCCACCCATGAACCAAATGCAGTACCGACCCTTTAATGCAATGAATTTTCCACTTATGCAACAACCTAATCTCCCTTTTCCTGATCCTACTATGTGGAATCCTTGGGCCCCACAGCAACCATATTTCAATCAATGGAACCCAAATTGGGTAGCCCAGCAAATACCATTTCCTCAGCAACAATAGTCTCTTTCCTTACCACCCAATACTTCCCAGAATAACCAAGCAATGAGACCCCAACTGCCTGTGCAACCTAACCCTAATCCAAACAATAATAAAGCCTTGCAGGTAATTGACATTCAAAGTCAACCTGCCCTTCCCATGCAATGTAATGACATCCATTTATGTTCTGGAAGAGTAGTTGAACCCATCATAAATGACATTACTGATTCTGAAAAAGAAGAAACTAGGAAAGGAAAGTCATCCAATAAAGATACCGAAATTCTTGAATCAACCACTAACAAGACTGTCCAAACAACTGAACCACCCTTCCCCGAAAGACTGACTCTGAGTAAAACGTTTGAGCCACCAGCCTTTAATCTTTTAGGAGAACTGCAGAATTTATATGTTAAAATTCCATTATTACAAGCATTAAGAGATGTCCCTATCTACGCCAGAACTGTTAGAGATATTTGTGTCAGGAAACCTGGAAGAAAAACCAAGGAACCCCTCACAGTTCATGTGATGGGAGAACTGACTGCTCTAATGACAAAAAAAGACCCTCCTGTGAAATATGGTGACCCTGGTCACCCTACAGTAACAGTTCAGGTGGAAAGACCTTTGTTCTCTAAAGTTCTGTGGATTAGGTGCTGCAATAAATATTATGACACTTGAAACAACATATTATGCAGTTGAACCCTTTGATTAGGGAACTCCAACATTTTAGAGCTGGCCGATCGCTCTACAATCAAACCTGAAGAGTAACGAGCCTGGTAATCTCTGAGAATCTTGGAATTACCCAGCCGACTTGTTGTGTTACCAAACTAACAAAGTGGGGGGTCACCACTAATTCAGGAAGACCATGGTTAGCTACAGCAGATGCTTTCATCAGCTGTAGATCTGGATCAATGACAATATCCAATGGCCAGGAAACTAAACAATTGACTCTTTACCCCCATGCCACACCCATGATTAATAGCGATAATTCAATATGAGTAGACTATGAGGATGAAGAAGCCCAACCTATTTTAACAATCGGACAAGATTTAACTCTCAAGAACTCAACTGAAGATGAATTAATCAGCAACTTCATTTCTGAACCTTCTTCGGTTAGCTCAAAGATACATAATCACCTCACTACAATCCTAGAATCAGAATCCCAGAACAATCTCGAAATTGAAAATTCATCTCAGATATTAGCCGGTAGTCCTTCCAAAAGTATGACAATAGAAATCGAACCACGAAAGACATTAAATATAAATCCCAACCTAACAAATGATCAAAAGCAGCAATTAATGAAGCTACTTAAAGAAAATAAGGAGCCATTCGTGTGGGATTACACAGACATGAAAGGGATTTCCCCTGAGCTATGTACTCATCGGATTTATATTAAAGAAGGATCCTGTCCAGTTTGTCAACCCCAAAGAAGGATGAATCCCAATCTAAGAGAAATAGTAAAAGAAGAGCTTCAAAAGCTATTAAATGCAGGATTTATATACCCCATATCTGATAGTGAATGGGTTTCTCCGCTAGTAATAGTACCCAAGAAAAATGGGAAATGGCGAGTATGCGTAGACTATAGAGCCCTAAATAGGGCCACCCAAAAAGACCATTTCCCGTTACCATTCATGATCAGGTATTAGATAACTTAGCTCGGTAAAAAGTTCTTTTCCTTTTTGGACAGATTCAGCGGTTATAATCAAATAAGGATTGCACCCCAGGACCAGGATAAAACCACTTTTACTAGCCCTTGGGGGACCTTTGCTTATAAGGTTCTCCCATTTGGTCTATGTAATGCACCAGCGACATTTCAGAGAGCGGTCATAGGCATCTTTTCTGATATGGTAAATGCTTCTCTAGAGATTTTTATGGACGACTTCACTCCTTATGGAACTGCCTTTGAAGATGCTTTGCAGAATCTTGAAAAAGTACTCAAGCAGTGTATTGAAGCACACCTCGCCTTAAGTACTGAGAAATGCCACATGATGATAAATGAAGGCATTGTATTAGGCCATTATGTTTCATTATTAGGAATTCAAGTCGATCCTACAAAAATACAAGTAATTCTGACCCTCCCTATTCCCAAAACCCAGACAGAAGTAAGAAGCTTCTTAGGACATGCAGGGTACTACAGAAGATTTATCAAAGATTTCTCTAAGATAGCTTCCCCTCTGTTTGTGTTATTAACAAAAAACGTTGAATTTAAGTGGACTGATGATTGTGAAAAAGCATTTGATCAGCTTAAACATCAGTTGTCCATAGCTCCCATTTTAAGAGGACCTGATTGGACACTTCCCTTTCACATATCCTCTGATGCTTCAGACACTGCCATAGGAGTTGTCCTGGGACATGAAGAAAATGGTCTTCCCTATGCCATTTACTTCATTAGTAAAAACATGACTCCCGCAGAACTTAATTATACGGTCACTGAGAAAGAATTTCTAGCAGTTATTTATGCTATCAACAAATTTAGGCACTACATCACTGGTTATACTACTTTTGTGCATACTGACCACTCGGCCATTAAATATTTAATGAATAAATCTGTTACAAATGCTCGAGTTACTAGATGGCTACTGTTATTGCAGGAATTCGATATCACAATTGTAGATAGACCAGGAAAAGAAAATGTAGTTGCTGACTTTCTTTCTCGGTTAAAAACTAATGAAAATATTCCAGTAGATGATTCTTTTCCCGATGAGTATCTATTTGCAGTTTCTGCCCACTCACCTTGGTATGCAGATATTGCTAACTACTTAGTTGCAGGGAAATTACCATCACACCTATCGCACAGAGAAAAAAGGAAAATCATTCAGCAAAGCGCTAGGTATAGTTGGATAAGCGGATGTCTGTTTCACACAGGGATAGATCAGGGAATCCGGAGATGTGTTGGGGAAGACGAGATCTATGATATATTAAAAGCTTGTCACGATGACCCTTGTGGAGGACACTTTGCAGACAAAAGAACAACACACAAGGTACTTAAAATGGGATATTACTGGCCATCACTTTTCAAAGATGCCAGAAAATATGTGAAGGCATGTGACAACTGTCAAAGAATGGGCCAGCCTAACCATAGAGATGAAATGCCACTTAATCCCCAGGTAACTCTTGAACCTTTTGAGAAATGGGCATTAGATTTTGTAGGTCCCATTAATCCCCCATCTAATCAAAGAATGTACATATTAGTATGCACGGATTATATGACTAAATGGGTAGAGGCCAAAGCACTCATTAAAGCTAATGAAGAAGCAGTACTAACATTCTTATTTGAAGAAATCTTTGTTAGATTCGGATTACCCAGAGAATTAGTCACCGATGGAGGAACTCCTTTTAATTCCCATGGCTTCAAAGACACGCTCCAGAAATATCATATCAAGCACAAAATGACTACACCATACCACCCCCAAGCAAATGGGCAGGTGGAAAGTACCAACAAGGTCATTGAAGCCATCTTGACAAAAACGATAAAGGAGAACAGAAGGGATTGGTTTCAAAGATTACCTGAAGCCTTATGGGCCTATAGAACTACTTGGAGAAACACAACAGGCTTTTCACCTTATGAGTTAGTTTTTGGAAAGAATGTTATTTTCCCTATAGAATTTGAAATCAAAACCTTGAGAACTGCTTTAGCTGTTAACCTTGATTTAACTGATGCACAGACAGCCAGGTTGCAGCAGCTTCAGGAATTGGATGAGAAAAGACTGGAGGTCGTCCATCAAACAATGATGATACAGCAACAAAGAAGCAAATGGCATGACAAAACCATCAAGCAGAAGCAGTTCCAGAAAGGTAACCGGGCTCTACTTTATGATTCTCGTTTTGAGAACTTTCAGGGCAAGTTAAGAACAAGGTGGCTAGGACCATATGAAGTGGATGCTGTTTTTCCAAATGGGACAGTCAGACTTTTAACAATCGATGGGAGCAGAACACCACTGTTAGTAAATGGCTACCGACTTCGGTTATACCAGTGGCCGGTTTCTAAGGAAGATTTTAAAGCCACTTGCATGGCAATAAAACAGTATTCCTTTCCAGGGGAACTTGCTACCCCTCAAAGCACTTGAATTTTTATTATTTATGTAATTTTTTTTAGGATAGATATTCTGTTTTTTTTAAGAAATTAATAAATCCTGTCAAGGATTGCGATATTATATTTCAGTATTTTGCAGATTTTAGCTTGGGAGGTAGCTGGAAAACAAAAGTTTCAAAGGGATTATTTTGCGAACGTGGAATTTCCTGTTGCTGTAACACCACATCCCGTTGCTGCAACACCATCCCCGTTGCTGCAACACCATTTCCCGTATCGCAACAATATTTCCTATTGTTGCAACAACATTCCCTATTGCCCAAAACATCATTTCCATTTCTGCAATACCATTTCCGTGGGTGTAGCATCATTTCCCGATTTCCATCACTCTAGTACATTTTCCCGTCCTCACAAACTTTTTATTTCCGGCAATCCCCTGTTACTGAACACCAATCTTGGTGTTCCAATATCATTTCCCGAACACGAAATACCCTTCCCGGCTAAATTTACTCACGGAAACCAATTTTACCACTGCAACCCCAAGCAACAAATTTCGATAAAATATACCACTTCTTATGATGACTATGACGTCTGACTATCACTTCCCGTCATTATCATTACAAATTACCAATATTCCCACACTTTCAGATCCGTGGTAATCATTGTGACTCAGCGGAAGACGAGATAAGACTTTTTGACGCAGCAATCAAAAAAGGTAAAATACAAGGTACGCACGTTTATCAATGGACATTAAATAATAGATAATGCGGTGAAAGCTGATAGGACTATCAATTAGTTATACTTCCAATCAAATCGCTCACATGTAGAAGGGGGGGGAGTACCAAAACAACTCCAATAATGATATACCACGCCAACTGCCGCCACCCTTAATTCTCCCGGTAATATGTAAAAGTCACCCTATCACTGCATGCTACCATTTGCGACGCTTTACTCTGAACTGAAATCGGAAGCTCGGCTCTGAACTCGGAAATTCATTGAAACAACAGCCATGGGAGGACCTCTCATCACATATGAACCTGCTTCGACAGCAGTCCTTGAACTCTATCCGGACATTTACCAGATATTCTTGCAAGCAGGCTGGATAGAATATTTCAGGAGACTTCCAGATTTTAACGAGCAACAAGTCCTGGAATTTGCATGCAACCTAAGAGAAGGATTTTGTGTCGTTTAGGGAGTTCAAATCCCAGTTACAGAGGAAGTGATAGCCCAAGCTACTGGGCTACCAGCTAACAGCATACGATGGTTCAGCAGGAAGCATCTGATTCTCAACGTGCAGCAGGATTTTTTACGACCAGGCGAGCAGATAGAACCTAAGGGCAGAGGCGTAGCACTGCGGTCGTTACCTCCACCGTGGCCAAGAATTGCCGAATTTGTCAAGCAATATCTGACGTGCAAGGGCTGCTATCAGGTAATTTACCAGCACGATTTCATGCTGTTAAATCATTTGAGAAATGGTCAGTTGATAAATATGCCATATTATCTATTGGGTTGTCTTAAGAACATGTCACGATATGCTGTTAACGCGAAGCGCCCAATTCTTTCCCTAAAACATCACCGGTTAATCCAATTACTCATTAACAGAGGCCTCGCCTTAAATAATCCTCCACCCCCCATTCATCCCCAGCAGGAAGCTGAAATTCCACAACCAGAATATGAACCTCCTCAGCAAATAGAGGACATGCCTGAGCAAATCCCTCTGCAAAATCCTCCGCAGGCAGAACACATCCCCGAACAAGCCCATCAAACATCTCTGCAAACTGCTGAAAATGAACAAGCAGCAGTAGAAGTAACCGCAGAAACAACCCCATCCCCCGAAAAGGCCAATCCTTCCACCCCCATACTTGACATTTCTACTAATGACTCTGACGATAATATCCCCATTTCCCTACTTAAGAGAAAGAAGCGTCAGACAAAGGAAACCCCACCAAAAAGAAGAAAAACCAGGGTTTCAGCTAAGACATCTGCTGCTCCGGCTACTACCCCTGAAATTGACCTAAAGAGAAAAATGTCCGCATTTACAGCTTTCCTACCAAAACGAAGAACTCGGTCATCGTTAGTAGCTAAAATTCGGAACCCTCCTAGTTCACCACCCATTACTTTAAGAATCCGTACCCCCACCCGTCCCCAAAGCCCCTCCCCTTCACCCTTGGAAGTGGAGATGCAGAGCGTTCATAGCTTTGTGACATCATATGTTAAGGCAACTGACACACAAGAACCAGCTACCAACACCCAAGGTAATAGGGATCGAATGGCTGTAACACAAGAACCAGCCACTTCCCCAGGTGACACATAAGAACCACCTACGGGGAATACTGACCAAGATGATGAAGTGCAACCTCTGCCTCCACTGGAGCCTACTGCCCCGGAAGATCAGCCCACTATACCTGCCTTGCAGGAGGAAATTGAATTCCTAAAATTACAGATTCAGGATTATCAAGAGGAGATAATAAGAATTAAAGAAGCATATCAAAAGGAATTCAGCCTGCATGTTTTAGCACGAGTGGCCTTTGCGGCAGAGAAAAGTGAAGATAATGAGTATATGTGCGCCACTTGTGGTGAAATATATACTCAAGCAGGATACAAGGTAGTGGCAGAACCAATGGAGAAAGTGGCCACTATTGCAGATGACACGGAAAGACCTGCTGTTGCACAGACAGAAACACCACAACCCTCTGCTAGAATGAAAGAACCTGTTGTTACACAAGAACCAACAGGTTCCCAAGAGAAAGTGCACACAGAAGAACCTGTTGTTACACAAGAACCAACAGGCTCTCTGGAGGAGAAAGAAGACCAAATTAAAGAACTTACTGTAACACAAGAACCAGTAAGTTCCCCAGCAGAAAGTAAAGCAGGAGAGAATACAGACTCACCACGGCCCACCCAAATTATTATGAAGGAAGTTTTTACACAGGAATCAGCAAATGAGCAAGAAGGTACAGACCTACCCCGGCCTACCCAAACTACCATAGAACACAGTGAATCAGGACAGCAACAGGAAGAGACACTAGCTACAAACGAAGAAAAGGATGTTGGAGTATCCCAGCCTACTCCAACAGAACAGATTATCCTTACTGATGCTTATACACAAACAGAATCTCCCTCTGTCAATGATGCATGTATAGAAACAGAAAGCTTTCAGGCATTGAAAGGAAAATGGTGCAAAGAGCATGAGCAGTCAAAGGGAAAAGCATTTGAACAACAGAAAGGGACCTGGTTCAATCACGCATACAGGAACTGGGAAGCAATTGAACAATGTAGAGCTCAATATAAAGAAATCACAGAGTTAAAAACCAGATTGTCCCAGATGTCTGAATTATTTCAAAGAATATTGGCCATGAGGAAACCATCTTTTAATTATGCAACATTTTTAAGGGAGAGATTGACGTTCTTACAGATAAAAGTTGTAAGAGAAGGGAGACCCCATCAAGTAGTCACAGCAGAACAGTTTATGCAAACTTTTGCAGAGGCACCTAAAAATGACCAAAACCTGCTATGTGAGCTTTATCTACACAATGAAGCGGTGTCTGAAGAAAGGAACAAGAATATGCTACCTGTGGTTGGTGACATACAACTGAGAGCCTTCATTTCCTTTTTAGCCAACCAGCTCACATGGCAGAATGCCTTCATCTCAGCCCAGCATAATGAACAAAATTGCCTTCTGTGGATTAGGGCTGAACCATAGAATGCAACTACTTTTATTGTACAGCACCAAACATTGATGAAGAATGCTGATATGAAAAATCACCTCAGACAATTGCAAGCAATAGTCCTGAAAGACTGTCAGCACTATTTGAAAACCAAGGCACCCTTGGCTGTTAAAGCAAATAATTTGTTTTGGGAAAATTGCCCCAAAGAAAGGAAAGAATATCACCCTTACAATCCAGCAAATTTGCAGGTAGCACTTACAAGGGTACCTTTCTATATTAAATGCATGCAACACTGTGCTGAGAGCTGGATGGGCTACAAGTTTAAATTCCCACTTCTATGGTTATCCGGGGAACAATATAAGGGTCAGTTTGGGTTATCCAATAGGCAGTAGCATGGAGACAGATACAGATTGTCTGTGGTTTCAGAAAGAAGTTCGATGTCACCTCCTACAGTTATTGTCTCAGTAATTTACATTGTTCATCCCAGTACTCCGACTCAGATTCAGAGTAAAACATTGCATGGGGACATGCAATATCTTCAGTTGGGGGGGATGTTAGGACCTAGAATTGACCAATTTTGACCTTATATTTCCATTATAATATTATCCTTTTCAGTCATAAGTTATAAGCCTTGATCACACAATGACTTAATCACCCCAAGGTATGAAGTAACTTCCCGCATATCTATATGTTTAATTGTTCACTGCATATTCGTAAGTACCTTTGCATTTATCTTGGGAAAGCTGACTAAATTGCTAAAGTAATTGTCTTAAGCCCGCAGGAAATATAATCTATAGTTGCTGTAACACCAGAAACAGCAACTACGCAGTTGCTGCAACACCAGAAGCAGCAACTACGCAGTTGCTACAGTCAGCAACATAAATCATCTAAAGCGGATATTTTGCATCAGCTGGGAATAACAACGGCAACTATCTGAGGAACGTTGACGTGGCTGATCAAGCAATTGTCCAAAGCAAGTAGCACACAGTTACCAGGACTCAAAACCAGAATAGTATGGGGAAACGGCGAAGGGAATGTACGTATTCCAAGGAAGACGGTCGAAGATGGTTACCAGCTGTGTAACAGCCAGAGCCTAAACAAATAATATATTATCATATTGTTGCAACAACATTTATGTAATTCTTATTTTTTATTAAACAGGTTAACCAAATGAACTGTAACAATCTATTGTAATAGATGTCTCCTCTATAAAGAGGAGACATCTACATTAGTCAGGGAGTAGTCTGTAAGAGGAATTTGTGAGAATATCAGCAAGTCTAAACTTTATTGTACTCGAATTTTTGACAGATGAATAGAAGAACGTTCTAAGTATTTAAGCTATTCTCCGTGTTCTGGGGAATCTTGTGAGAGGGACTCGGCCCACCTTCCTCACAAGATTCACCCATTTACTTTGCTGTCAAGTGTGTAAGTGTGTGATAGTTTCTTTCTGCAGATACTCTGTTTCGATTCTGTAGCATTACCTCTTGCAATTCTGTTTTGCTAGCACTCTGTTTTATTAAGTTATTTGAAGTTATGCAAGTGTGTTTCACCGGTGAATCTGAGTGCAGTGTGTGTTAGCAATCTGATTCCAGGGGCAGGTGCTGAACGTCCTCACCTGGAGGATAGGGTCCTGACCCTCTGCCAATAGAGCATCCATCTCTTTCTAGATTTGTAATTTTAATTAATTCCTTTTATTTTATCAGCAATGTGATAATCTAGTACAAGAACTAAGTATACTACAGCTTTCGATGCTTTTAGAATTTAAGTACAAACAGTACGCAGTAGCCTTTGGAATAAAAAGACTTTCCCAGGTTGACAATTAATGTGGTACTTGATTGTTTAATTAATAAACAATTCAACTAGCCAACAGTGTTTACTCATGACTCGTGCCCATTTTGGTTATGGTTATTTTAGCTTATTAATGCAACGAATTACTTCCCAACACATTTTAAGAAATTCACATTTAAAATTGCGGTAGTGGTCTATAATGAGATTTTTTGAAAGCTTTTCTGGTGGGTTTTTCCGGTCAAAATCCGGCAGCAATTTATTGGAATCGCAAGTTTTATTGGAATCACAAGTTTGATAGCTAGTTTCTGCACAATCAAAGTGCCCCAGGGGTTTTTCACGGCGCTGAATCCAAATATACAGTTAAAAAACCATTTTAACAGTAGCAAATCAAGATTTAAGCTCAATTTCATCCACCCGATTCCGTCACCGGGAATCTTCAAAAAATCTCATTATAGACAACTCCTTTAAAATTTATCATCCGAAATTTATGTTTTTCCCACTTCACTGAACAACAATATGGAGAAATAGAAATTTACCAGAACGACAGATGATATGAGTAATACATATTAGATGTAAAATCTCCAAACCACGTACAAACCACCCAAAAGGTTCATGAACAACACAAATAAGTACAGAAACATGTATGAATATGTGCAGACAAAAATGAGAACGTACTTTTTCTGTGTAATGCGTATCGACTTTCTCATAGCATATCAACTTTCTCTAAGTTCGCTACTCTGCCTAAAAGCCTTGTATCAAAATACTTTAAACATATTGATGCTTCAGGATTCTGTGCGGCCATAACAAACAGAAGCAATAAATAGATTCTTAGCCCACTTTTCCTGCAAAAAGAAAAAGAACAGGGTACAAAATATTTCAGGGGTCTTGTAAGTTGCAAGATAGGAAACAAAAATAAGGTATCGTTAATAACCAAGCTTTGGCTCACCTTAACATCAGTACTCGGAAATGCAGATGTAATAAGAGTCTCCTGAGCATCCCTAGGCTTTCGTCTGGGAACACACAAAACAAAAGCTGCCTGGTGGCCTGTTGCTGCAGCTGCAGTGATACGATACCCATGATCCCTCAGCCTTTGTATAGCCTCACTAGGATATTGAAAATCAAGTTCAACTATCTGAGGTACAAATAAAAGCCATTACTACAATCAGCTACATGAATTCGAAAAACTCAACAAATCGATATCAATTTCAATGTGATGGATCCTAAAATACTAGATCCAAATTCTCGACTCACACAAACTTTAATTCTGAAAATTTATATGATTTTGAAAATCAACATGATTTTGAAAATCTACATGATTTTGAAAATCTACATGTATTATTGGGGCAATAACATTACTTAATGTTCTACTCACAGAAGCCTTAATTTTTAGAATTAATAGTTACCAAATTAGAATTCTACATAAATCCAAATAAGGCAACAAATCAATTCTAAATCCAAATAATTCTAAATCCAAATAAGGCAACAAATCTATATGCATTGTTGACACAATTACATTACTGACCTGATCTTTAAAACCTGCATTTAGGGATATAACAACACCCCATCTATTTCCTGCAGAAGACATAGAAGTAATATAGAATCCCTGTTTCCACTTTTTGTTTATCCATTTAAATGGAAAAGAATCACTGACCTTGTAAGACTGCTGTGTGTACTCAGTCCCTGGAATACACAAAAGCTAGTTTAATAGTAAAGATGAGGGCCCTTAACTATTTAACCATCAATATTTGGCAAACGGAAAACAATTACAGAAGCTTACCTTTAGACATGACTACCAGGTAGCTGCCATTATTGGCCCCAGCAATTGCACTTATGTAATAGTTTTTCTCCCATTGGTCCATGATCCATTCCTTCAAAAACAAATACCAAGTAATAATAAGTACCACTATAATTTGAAGATCATTAATGATGCTTGGAAAATTAGCACATGCATGTACACATCTTATATGAAGCAGATAAAAAGATAACCTTGTGAAGAAAGCACTGAGAAAGCTCATAGATTTGTGCAGTGAATCCAGTTTCAGCATCCATAGTAATAGCCCACAGATTCTAGCAAGAAGCTAGGCTACTTATAAAAAGACCATCTTTGTTTCCTTTCTCAACATCTTGGGCAAGTCTTGCATTAGTCACATTATAGTGGTATCTAGCCACAAAATATAAATAAATTTGATTTTAGAAGTTAACATAAGAGCAATGTATATAAATAGTGTAATATCTACAACCTAAAGTATCATCACAACTTAATACAGGAAAAAAAATTCAAAATTTATAATCCATAAAAGAGGAAAAGCTCAAGGTTTAAAGAATATTACTATCTAATCAAATAAAATAACCAAATGACATGAGTATAAACATCAAGTATCAAAAGGTGAAGAACAACATATTGCTAATCAACCATACTAATACGGGTGTCCCACACACATACCTTTGTTCAATTGGTGATCGAGCATCATAAACACTAATCCACTTTGTGGCCCCCTTATCAAGCCCAACCTTCTTCTTATACTACTCAACATCATTTTCCTTGAGAGACAATTTTTGGAAATCCAACCGAACTTTCTTCTTACACGGCTCAAGATCATCTTCCTCTAAGAGTCAACTTTTGGAAATCCTAGTGGACAAGCATTACCAAGATAAAAACATATTAGAGAGTTCCCAACCTGCATTTCAAAGGTAGGATTTCCTAAGAAAACCAACAATACCTTCAGAGCTTCATAAGTGTTAATTGTTCTCATATTTGGACTTATGATTCCATCAAAAAGTGAAATATGTTTAGCATAATAAGTCTCTTGTTAAAATTGGAAACTAGGGCCAAACTCCATGTGGGTCATCTTATTTATGGCAATTGATATTTTTCATAGATCCCTCTCATCGAGAGGTGTAGGATTAATCTAAAGATCATTTCATTGGGATAAGTATTCATGGAGTTATGAATTTATTTGTGTTATAAGACAATTAGACAAGGTCTTGGAGAAACCAAATAAACCCCACATGTGCTCAACGTTTTATTATAAAAAGAGTTTGAGAGTCATTTCATACACACTTCTATCTTGATTTCTCTCCACTTATCTTAAGTTTTAGTGGAAGAGAAATCTAGGAGTGGAAGCCCTAATGGTTGGAGGAAAAGAGGTTGCCCTAGCTGCAACAAAGAATGTAGGCTAGTGAAGCTATGGAAGGGTTCTATGCTTTGACCTAAGGCATCCTTAACACTATCCTAAGGTAGCCCTAATGCAGTCCTAAAAGGAAGCCCTAAGGCTATCCTAAGGCAACCCTAAAGTTGTCCTAACCTAGAAGAGATGCCCTATCCTCTACCCTGTCTCAAGGGTATCCTAGCCGGTGTTAAGATGAAGATAGACATTGTCCTAAACATACCTATGGTGCCCTAGCCGCAGGCATATGGTGCTGTAGAGGCACTCCTAATGAGGCTAAAAATGAAGAGTTTTTTAAGGCCTAAAACAATGCACCAAGCTGCTCCAAGGAGGCCGAGGGTAGGCCAAGTTGAAGAAGAGTTGTTTGGGGCAACGAAAAGGTGGGCTATAGGTGACAACATGGGACTGTGGTAGGCCGTAGTCCTAACCACCTTGATACATGAAAATCCTGGAGAGTTTCACCATTCAAACATGCCCTGAACAACAACATGCTAGGGGAGGTGTCTCATGAGAGTATACCTTAGTTTCCTTGAGGGTTGTTCGAGCACTGTGTGAGGAGTTTAGGGCTGCCTAGTGCCCTAACTAGATTAGTCATGAACAACAAGGTATGGCAAGGCTATTGGACATCAACAATGTATGGCAATGGTATAATGCAATAATGGCACAACTGGGATAGCATGACTATTAGGACAACAACTACAACAATATAATTAGGCATCAGTGGAAAGCATTGAGCTACAAGGGGGGACAACTGCATAGTAAATGGGATAGCAAAGGCTAAGGCAAACATGGGACAACAGCAAGCAGGTCAAATTGTTCACTGATGTTGTAAATGTACTATCTCTCTCTACTGAAATATTGAAGAACATATAAGAAGAATTGATCAAAGGTTCCCCACATTGGGGTTTGTGCCTGTCTAGAGCCACATATTGTGTCCTCTTGTCTTGTCTTGTCTTATGCCATTTATGTTTATGATCTATCTGCAATTTACTTTAATGCTAATGCTAATGTGATTGCTAATCTGGAAAAGATATTGAGCTAACTATGAAAATTGAAATAGAAATAAATTTCTCTAAGCTAACATGCCTAAAATTAACAACTCTTCATCAAATTCCAAGTTCACCACATCTTCTACAAATTGTTTAATTAACTGATAGTTAGTTAATTAGTAATGAAGATGCATGTCTTAGAGACATGATCATCCATGAAAGGGCACCTGCCTAGGTATATAAGATAGCCCTCATTGTAATCATTTCACCCATATTTTATACATTCAACAATTCTTATATACAATTATTATTTGTCTTACGTGGATACTTACATATTTAGAACAAAAATATAGGGGAAAATAAGGAATAAATACAATGAGTCAAGGAAGAAATACAAAAATATGTGAATTCCCTATAAAAGCTTCCTAAAAAAATATGAAGATTCCAAGAAATCATGAAAATAAAGAGAACAATTGTGTTGAAAGTCAATCACATATGGGGAGTGTTTTATCATAATTGGAGCACACAAATATTGAATCACAGAACCATAATCATGATTTTTTATCCACCACATCAAGGATTCAATTGAGTACCAAGGTACTACTTCATTCTTAAGATCAATATGAGAAACTTTGATGGTAACAATCTTACATAGAAGTGGACCCTCTTCATGGACCCAGACTTCTGATCCTTAGAACTAATGCTTAAGATGTGGTCTCACCTCAAGGTCATGATGGCTTGATGATTTAGGTCCTAAAGGTAAAGGGTTATGAAATAATTGGGGTGTGAGAACATATGTTTGTATAAAAAATGGACCCTATTTAGTGGACCTAGATATCAGATTCAAGGTAAATTATAGAAATAAATGTGGGCATCCAATAATCTAGGTGTTTTTCAAAATGATTTTGTTAAAGTGGACCCAAATTCTGAATATATTATAACAAATTGTTTAAAAACATGGTCCGAGCACAAGGTCATGTGGATTTGATGTTTCAACCCCTATAGGTGGAGATAGTGTTGAGTAATGGAGTAGGCTAGTCGTCTAGATATTGATATATTGGTTAAATTGAACTGGGACTCGATTTTTTATCTATTGAAACAACTCTTTTAGAACATGGTCACGATGCATGATCATACTAGGTGTTCAATTGTTTAACCCCCTAGAACCAAAAAACCATGAAAATTGACAAGTTATCCTAGTTATCCAAATTAGATCTCTTAAGCCTTGTTGGCTCTAATTAGATTATTCTCATGTTGTGTCAGCCACTAGGTTTATGTTGGCTTAGAGTTTGAAATGTGGTATACATAACTCAAGCTAGAAAGGTTTGAATAGTTGTGGTGCTATGTGGAACTAATTAAAAAACATATTAGAAAATGAGATGGCAAAGGATGTCAGAGAATAAATAAGTTGTTCGAAATTCTGAAGTAGCAAAAAGTCATGTTCCAAATACAAGAAAATAGGTAGAAAACATTTTAACAATCAACAAAAATGATTCAGTTAATTAATTAACTAAAATATTATAAAATAAAGTTGAACTTCCCAAAAAAATTACTTATTAAAATTTTGGAAAATTTAAAAATTGATTTGTATGAAATTTAATCTCTATCATATTATAAATTTAAATCTCATAAAACATATAATACAATAAAAATTATCACACAAACATTTAAGCTCCATTTGAGCAAGATAACACTAATATTAAAAATGGCGCCAAACTTAAACTCGAAAAACAAAAAAAACCAATTCGAAATAACACCAATAGAAAAAACGACATTTAAGTTCCATTTGAGCAAGATAACACTAATAGTAAAAATGGCGCCAAACTTAAATTCGAAAAACAAAAAAAACCAATTCGAAATAACACCAATAGAAAAAACAAACTAAAGAATAGAGAAGGAAATAAAAAAGCTAAAAGTTAGAGAAAGAAATAAAAAACAAACCAGGTAGGGTGATATCTCTTCACACTTGGTAGATTATGAGTTAAGACGGATCTGATTTTGTTAAATTTCATAACAATAAAAATAAAAATCAATAAGATAAACATAAAATAAAAATTATAATAAACGTTTGACGGGCAAGATTAAATAGAAAAATAAATTTTGTGTATTTTATGTAAGGCATTCATAGAAAGGAAGAGATAAACACAATCTCATGTATTCTAACCATGGTATTTTTTCCAAATATAACTTATTAAAAGCAAACCAATAAATGGAACAAAAATATTGATACAAGGATCAAATATCTTCTAAATGTAAAAGAGTTGTTGTCTCAAAGATGATATCCTTCACACTTGGTATATTGTGAGTTAGAAGGATGAACTGGTCAATTTCCAAAAATAAAAAACAAACTAAATAGAAATAAATAATTAAATAAATAAAATAAAAAATAAAATTATTAAACTATCATATTAATTAAAACATTTATAGGTCAACTTACATAAAATAAAATAAAAATATATTAAAAATTATAATTATGAAGTGTTAATAATTAAATTAGCATATATCCATCTTAACTCTGATTTACCAAAGCTGAATGTAGAAATCCTTTTACTTTAAAGAGGTTGCAATCTCAAGAAATTTGATCCTCTCAATTCTGGTAGAATCGGAGTTAAGATGGATCTAGCATGTGAATTATAATTTGAATTATTATAATAAATATAATTATTAA
Source organism: Pinus taeda (assembly GCA_000404065.3). Lineage (NCBI taxonomy): Eukaryota > Viridiplantae > Streptophyta > Pinopsida > Pinales > Pinaceae > Pinus > Pinus taeda. The sequence continues at coordinate 47,744 of APFE030901584.1, read as the reverse complement.
GTGTATGTTTTAATATTTATTTTACCAAACAATGTAAATATGACAACATCTCACCATGTTTAATCATTAATCTAATTATTATAATATAAATATAATTATTGACTTTATGCTTATAATTTTATTTTTACCAAGTCAAAATGTTAAACATTACAACAACTCTAACATAATGGGATCAAAGGGAGTTAAGTTTACTTATGAATATCAAATATAAAGAATATTTTTGGTAAATATTGAATTGGGCGAGGAGAAATCTTGGATAAAATATAATATTACAATATTTATTACCACCTCCACCCATTAAAAATTGGCGAGAGGTTGGGCGAAATATTAATTAAAATTAATATTATTACATTTTACCTAATCTATGCCTAAATATTACATTTTACTCAATATTTCCCCTCACCCCTCCTAACTATTTGTCTATTTTCAAACTTCAAATATAAAGAAAAAATGCAATAAGAAGTGGACCAATTGAGGGGAAATATTGGGTAAAGCGTAGTATTACAATATTATATTTTACCCAATATAACCTAGTAAAAAGTAGATGAAGGTAGGAAAAAATTAGATAAAATGTAATAATTACATTTTTCCTAATATTTATCTCACCTTTGAATATATCCAAACAAATGCGGAGTGTGAATATATCAATATTTTTTTTTTCTACCTTTACAAGCTACATGGATTCAACTCCATCATCTAACATATCAATAAAAAAGTTTTACAGGTAATTATGTATCTAAGTATAACATCAAACTAAGATGGATCTCCGCTAGGGTGAACATATCAATAAAAATGAATAAAAATGATAGGGTGAACATATCAATAAAAAAAACTTTACATTCATTTTTTACAACTAATTATGTATCTAAATATAACATCAAACTAACATGGATCTACCCTAGCTTAATGCCCACCATATTAATAAAAGAGTTTACCCTCATTTTCTACAGTTAATTATGTATCTAAATATAACATCAAACTAACATGGATATGTGGTAGCTTAAGGTCTAGGGTGAACATATCAAGTTTTATCTTTACAGGCTACATGGATTCAATGTCATTTTCTACATCTAATTATGTATCTAAATATAACATCAAACTAAGATGGATCTACAAAAGTTTTGCCTTGATTTTCTACACCTATTATGTGTTTAAATATAACATGAAACTAAGATGGATTTACGCTAGGGCCAACATATCAATCAAAAAATTACCTTCATTTTGTACACTAAATTATGTATCTAAATATAACATCAAATTAAGATAGATCTAGGTTAGCTTAATGCCCAAGGAGAACATATCAATTCTTACCTTTACAGGCTACATGGATTCAACTAAATATAACATCAAACTAAGATGGATCTACACTAGCTTAATGCCGAGGGTGAACATATCAATTTTTACCTTTAGAGGTTAATGGATTTAACATCATCATTTTCTACACCTAATTATGTATCGAAATATAACATCGTCGAGGATGAACATACCAAGCTTTACCTTTAAATGGATCTAGGTTAGCTTAATGCCCAAGGAGAACATATCAATTTTTACTTTTACAGGCTACATGGATTCAACTAAATATAACATCAAACTAAAATGGATCTACACTAGCTTAATGCCGAGGGTGAACATATCAATTTTTACCTTTACAGGTTAATGGATTTAACGTCATCATTTTCTACACCTAATTATCAATTTTTACCTTTACAGGTTAATGGATTTAACGTCATCATTTTCTACACCTAATTATGTATTGAAAATGGATTTAACGTCATCATTTTCTACACCTAATTATCAATTTTTACCTTTACAGGTTAATGGATTTAACGTCATCATTTTCTACACCTAATTATGTATTGAAATATAACATCGTCGAGGGTGAACATACCAAGTTTTACCTTTAAATGGATCTAGGTTAGCTTAATGCCCAAGGAGTACATATCAATTTTTACCTTTACAGGCTACATGGATTCAACTAAATATAACATCAAACTAAGATGGATCTACACTAGCTTAATGCCGAGGGTGAACATATCAATTTTTACCTTTACAGGTTAATGGATTTAACGTCATCATTTTCTACACCTAATTATGTATCGAAATTTAACATCGTCGAGGGTGAACATACCAAGTTTTACCTTTAAATGCTACATGGATTCTGTTAGTCCTTACAATCTCTTAGGCTGAAAAGGAAATCAAGAAGGGTAACCTCAAACCACTTTAGCTGGGTAACCTCAAACCACTTTAGCTCAGTAGCTAGCCCTACTGAGCATAAGAGGGATCTCTCTAAGTCTCTTAGATATGATTTTAAAGCAAATGAATTTTAGGCTAGATATGTGTATTTGTTTGTTTTTTTTGTTTGTAAACATTTGGTTTTTAGGGTTGGGTGAACTTAGGGTTTGAAGCCACAAATAGGTCTAGGCTATAGGAGTGCATGAGCAAATATGAGAAAGAGCTAGATATCACAAGCCATGGTGTATTTTGAATATTGTCAGTGTAGTATAGAGAATATAGCGTAGAAGAAACTAATGAGCATAAATAAACATGATTTCATTAACTTAGAGAGACATACACATAACAATGAAAACCAAATAAAAAAACTTAAAAAAACAAGAATTTTGTATATTTTATTATAAGGCATTCATAAAAAAAATGAAATATAATGTAGATAAAATTTAAGAATTGATTTATGTGAAATTTAACCTCTATCATACTATAAATTTAAATATGGTAAATATGTAATACAATAAAAATTATCGCACAAACATCTAACCTCCATTTGAACAACTTAATACTAATATTAAAAATGGTGCCAACTTAAACTCAACCTAACTTGAAAAACAAAACAAAAAAACCAATTCAAAATAACGCCAATAGAAAAAACGAACTAAAGAATAGAGAAGGAAATAAAAAACCAACTAAAAGGTTAGAGAAGGAAATAAAAACCAAACCAGGTAGGGTGGATGCACGGTGCTATCCTCGGCATCTCCAGCGATGGCCTTGTCGGTTCTTCTTCCAACCATCTCGTCGGTATCCATTTTCTTTTTTCTTTCTGTCCTTAACAGCGTTCGTCTGCAGGCCGTTGTTGGTCTAACGCAGCCCCGGCAATCGGGCCCCTCTACGCAACGAAAGTAAGAACCGGCTTGATTGATTGATAGTGACTCTGGGTTGATGGTTGCTTAAATATTTTGATTAGGTCAAAATATATTAAAAAATTAATAATAATTAAATTAAATTATTATGGGTGTTTTGGTATTTTTTATAATAGATATAAAATTTTAATGAATTTTTTGGGTTGGGTTGAATTTTATATTTAAATTTTTGGAATATCTATATATATAAAAATTAATGATTATATACTTTTAATGATAAATTATAAAGTTAAATTAATTATCATTTAACAATTTATTGGTTTTCCTATGATATTTTTTTCTAACATAATGTATTTAAAAACACATAACTCTAATAAATTTTGATTGGTTAGTTCATAAAATCCATCCCAAAACTATGGAGATCTCTATCTCTAAAAATAAAAATAAATTAAAGTTAAAATAAATTATAAAAAAATAATTTAGTTTTTCCCATTTCAGTGATATACTCTTACAACACGTTTTGAGTTGGAGCAAACGGCGAAAGCGAGCAGCTAGGGTTAGAGAAAATTGCAGATATTGTTTCTAATGGAGGGCGGCAAAGGAGGGAGCTTGACTCCCTCCTAAAAGGACACTGTAACGAGTAAAGGAAAAACATTGGTGGGGAACAACAAAGGTTTTGCAGAGGAAAGGTATAGGGATAATGAAAATGAGGCAGATGGGACCAAGACCAAGGAAAACAGTGGCACAAAAGACAAGGAGGAAGAAGACAAAAATCTGGGCTCAAGAGATAAAAAGCAAAAGGGACCTTGCAAACCAAAAGCAGAAATCATTCCCAGAGTAATATTAAATGATCCTGCTCGCAGGCGCACAGGGAACACATGGGGACCTACACCATAATCTGTAAATTCATGGGACTATGGCCCACTGAAAAAGCTTTACAGATGTGGATCAAGTATCACTAGAAACCCAAAGGAAGAATTGACCTGCATCTTAGGTCAAAGGGATTCTTCACAATGGTGTTCTCAAACATTGAAGATAAAGACAAAATATTCGAAGGAGGACCCTACTTTTATGCGGCAACCGGTCTCTACATGAGGCCTTGGATGATGAACTTTGTCCCAGAGCAGGAGACTTCCACTTCGGTCCCGGTTTGGGTAAGGCTCTATTCTCTACCTCTTGATTATTGGCAAACGGAATTGCTAGCGGCCATTGGCAACAAACTAAGGTGTTTTGTGAAAGTTTCTGAAGCCACAAGAAGAGGGAAATATACCTCCTTTGCAAGGATATGTGTGGAAATGGATCTATCAGGAGCTCTTCTGGATGAAGTCATTTTGGAAGTTTTCGATGAGGAGTGGGTGCATACAGTGGACTATGACTACTCAGAGACTTCCCTCTCAGTAACGTAGATAACATAGGGAAACTCAATACAATGAAGGACTCAGAAAGCTTTCAGAGGGTGGCTAGTAGAGGAAAAGGAGGAAAAAAGGGCTAAAGAAACAACATAATGAAGCGTAGAAGGTCAATTAGAACAAGTTCCAAGTGCTGGAAGAGAATGAAGAAAACACGAAGGAAAATCAATCTCAGGAAGTAGGTCCTAAAGAGAAAGAGCTAGAAGAAAATAACACAAAAACTCAAGATATTGGCTATAAAAAAGAAAGGTCAATGAGTGAAACATAAATGGAATGGACCAGGAAATGACCCAAAGTGAAATAGATCTAGAAGATCATGAACTTCAGGAAATTCTAGATAAGGAAAACCTAGATCTAGAAGGATTCTTAATGCAGGGAACCAAGGGAGGAATAGATTCACTACCTCAAAAAGAATGCAACAGAATACAACAGTTGTTTTTATGGAAAACGTAGGAAAAAGAGTTGGAGAAAGGTAAAAATATTCACAAGCAGGAGCACAGAGGTGTGAAAACTATGAAATCAACTCCAAGATTAGCAACTAGAAATCCAGGAAAGAAGAGGGGCAGGAAAAATCAAAATGAGCTCTTGATGGAGTGTGGAAAGCTAATGATAGATTCGGGTAAGACGAAAGATCTAACCAGTTACTCCTTTACAAATCTTTAATTATGAAGTTCATATCTTGGAATATCATAGGTCTAGGTAGTAAAAGAAAACAAAGAATGTTAAGTAATATAATGAAAATAGCAACACCAAATATAATCTTCATTCAGGAAACAAAATGCTCGATTCAGAAATTAAAACAAATCCATAGCAAATGGCTAAATAGATTTGAGTTTCTTGAAGTTAAAGCAGAAAACATAATGGGTGGCATTCTCACTCCCTGGAATCCCCAAAAAGTCAACGTATTAGATGCTGAGGCATCAATAAATTATTTATTAGTAATTATTCAACCAGTTGGGGTTGTGGATACCTTTCTGGTCACAAATGTTTATGGTACTCAAAGAATAGATGAGAAACTCAGATTCCTAAACTCCCTGGTAGATCTTAGAAGCAGACATGAAGAAATACCTTGTGTCATAGGAGGAGATTTTAACATGATTAAATCTCTTTCGGAGAAAAAAAGGAGGTACCAGATTGCTAAGTAAAGAATCATAAACATTTCAATCCTTCTTAGAAGATATGAAACTGGTTGACTCAGAAATGTAGAATGGCCTTTTTACTTGGAACAATAAAAGAGGAGGTGAGGCTTAGGTCACCTCCAAGTTAGACAGATTTTTGATCTCATAGGAACTTATGCTCGTAAATAAGGAAATAATAGCTAGAGTTCTCCCCTTCAGAGGCTCTAATCATTGGTCTATTCAATTAGAATCAAGGGGATTGATTTTCCCAGGAATAGACCATTCAGGTTTGAAAATATCTAGCTCTCCCATCTAGATTTCATGAGCAACATTGAAAAATGGCAGGCTGAAGATTTGCAGATCTAGGGCACTAAAATGTTCCTCCTACATAAAAGAATTCAGCACATAAAAATCAAACTCAAAGAATGGAACAAGAAGGATTTTGGCAACTTTTTTGTGGAGAACAAATTAGCGGAAACCAAACTACAGGAACTCAATCAAGCACTGATCTCAGATGATTTTGACAAAGTCAAAAGTGAGCAAGCTGATAAACACCATCAAGAATGCGAGAACCTATGCAAACAAGAAGAAGTCTTTTGGAGACAAAAATCTAGAATTCAATGGCTCAAAGAAGGCGAACGTAATACAAAATTTTTCCACAGACCCACCATGGCCAATAGAGCTCACAATAGAATCTCTTCGATATTGAATGAGAATGGGGAGTTGCAGACCTCTCATAAGAATATCAAAGCTATGTTGATACAACATTTCAGAAGTATCACTAAGGAAAACAATCCTGACAGAGAGCAACGCATCAAAGAAATTACAAAAAATATCCCTAAGCTGGTATCAAGAGAGGATAATTTTAACCTGAATAAACTAGTAACCGAAGAGGAAGTCAATGAGGTTATTAAAGACATGCAGAATGGAAAAGCTCTAGGACCAAATGGTTTCAATGTAGATTTTTAAGACTTGCTGGAACATTGTCAAACAAGACATTCTAATTGTTGTGGAGGACTCCAAAAGAAACAGGACTATTCTGAAAGCCCTCAACACCTCCTTCATCTCCCTGATCCCCAAACAGGATTCATTCCTGACTGCTGATAAGTACAGACCCATTGCTTTATGCAATGTGGTTTACAAGATTATATCCAAGGTTTTTTCTAGTAGACTCAAACCTCTGCTTCCTTCTATAATTTCAGGGGAACAATCTGGTTATGTGGAAGGCAGACAAATCCTAAATAATATTATTTAAGCCCACGAGGTAGTTCACTCGCTAACCAGCAAGAGGTAGGCAGGTATGATCATGCAATTAGATATTGCTAAGGCGTATGACAAGGTGAAATGGATCTATATCAAGAAGGTCCTTACTGCTTTTGGGTTCGACCACAACTAGGTCAGATGGATTATGGCTCTAGTAACTTCTTCCAGCTTTTCCATTTTAGTGAATGGTTCTCCCTTCGACATCTTCACTCCTTCTAGAGGTCTCAAGTAGGGAGACCCTCTCTCTCCCTTTCTATTTATCATCATGATGGAAGGTCTAGGCAGGTCCACTAATCAGACCAAAGCCTTGGGAAAGATTAAGGGACTTCAATTAACGGAGAATGGTCAGACAATGACTCACCAACAATTTGTGGACGACACTATGCTGGAAGGAATTCCAACGGTCAAAGAAGCCTTAGCATACAAAAAAATCCTAAATGACTTTGCCTTGGCCACAGGTATGGAAGTTAATCTCTCCAAATCAAATTTTGTTTTCTTAAATACTAATATTGCAATTCAGAGGAACATCTCCAAGATTTTGGGCTTTCAAAGGGATTCCCTCCCCTCAAAATATTTGGGAATTCCCCTCACAAAAAAACCTTTGCACAAAAGCATATGGGAACCGGTGCTCAACAAGATGCAAGACAAAGTCAAAAAATGGACTATCAGATCACTGAACCTTGCTGGTAGGTTGATTCTGACAAAGGTCCTTCTTCAATCTATCCCTGTTTTCTTTTTATCAACCCTCCCTGCTCCCAAAGGTGTCCTACAGTAATTCAGGAATATCTAGAGAGACTTCCTTTGGGGCAAAGAGGAAACAAGGAAGAAATGGGCCCTTGTGTCCTAGGAGAAAATCTGTAAACCCAAGAGGTACGAGGGTTTGGGCTTAGATGATCAGGAGACTCCGAGTAAAGTTTTAGGAGCCAAGCTCTGGTGGAGATGGGTTAAAGAACTAGAAGCTAAATGGGCTAAGATCTGGAAAGATAAATATGCAAGCTTGTGGAAAAATAATGATCTCATAAGAATGTCTAGAAACATAAAGGGCTCTTATCTCTGGAACAAAGCCTGGGAAAACAGAAGCCTAGTTCAAACAACAGTTTCTAGGAAATCAGAGCAAGAGATCTAGCTCTTTTCTGGGAAGACAAATGGCAACAAGAACCAACATTGTTAAAAGAGGACTTTATGAGCCTCAAGCAGGAAATAGACTCCCAAGGATTAATGAAAGTTAAAGATTTCTGGAATCTTCCCCATAACTTTGGAAAGTGGAGAAACTGGAAAAGCATTGATTACAAAGATGACAGTGCCATAAAAATAAAAGAAGAGGCAATTATGAGCATGTTAAAGCAAACACAAATCTTGGTAACAGAGGGACAGGATCAGTTAAGATGGGGCCTCAATAAAGAAGGTACCTTTAATCTTAAGGAAGCAAAAAGAATTATCCTGAACCTTGATTCCTGTGTTCCGAAGAAATCCTGGCAACAACTTTGGAGCCACCAAGGGTGGATGAAAATCAAGCTTTTCATGTGGTTAGTTCATCACAAGAAAATTTTAACTTGGGACAATATCAGAAAAAGAGGGGTTTTTCAGCCTTCTAGATGTTAGCTATGTGAAGACTAAGAGGAGACCATGGAGCATATCCTCAACAGTTGCACCTACACAACTTGGTTGTGGGATTCTTTTGTAACCATTTTTCAATAGATAGACAGAGATAAAGCAAGTATCATTAATACCTTGAACAAGTGGAGAAGAAACTTTTCGGAGAATGAGCTCCTTAATTCGGCCTGGGCCTTTATGCCAAGCTTCATTATTTGGAATGTTTCGAAATAAAGGAATAAAAGAATTTTCAATGATGAAAAAACTATTCCTTTTTGCCTGTTGGATCTAATCTTGAAGCAGATTAAGGAAACAATTAACACCATTGTTTGCAATTATCCCAAGAACCCTCCCATAGATAAGGAAACTAGAATACTCGGGCAACTGAGAATGCAAGAGATCATCCCCAATGAACTAAGCAGAAAAGAGAAAGATTTGGTAACGGAAAAAAAGTTCTAGCATCCTCCACCAAAGGGTTATCTGAAATACAATATTGATGGGGCTTCAAAATGCAATCTTGGAACAGCGGGTTATGGCGAGGTGTCAAGAGATGAAGAAGGAAACATAATCTGTATATTTCACTGCCATTTAGGTAAAGCCACCAACAATATGGCTGAATTAATGGCTTTGGAACAATGTCTTGAACTGCTAATTATAAATCATAGCTCCAATGTCATTATAGAAGCAGACTTAGAGATCTCCATAAATTCTGTTAAGAGAATTAGCTACGGAGCAGCGCTGGAGAAGGTTTCAAAACACTGGAGACTAATTCAAGTGTACCAAAGAATTCAAAATCATCTTCTGAGTCTGTGAATGGTTAGTTTTAACCATGTTCGATGAGAAGCCAATAAACTAGCGTATACTTTGGCCAACCAAGGAGTATTTAACACAGAATGCAGAATTGAGATGAATTGGTAGGAGATGCCATAGGAGAGATTAAAAGCACTCTGCAAGGAACAAGTAGCAGAGGATAGAGAGAATTTTAAATATTGGGCTAGAGTGAAAGGCACAGAATGATGACTTCTAAGCTAGTTCGATCTCAGTACTCTGGTTGGTACCTTGATGAAGAGCAAACTTTGAGCGATCACTTTACACCCTGGTTTAAATGGATCAATCCACCTTTTCTTTTGATTTGCAGCATAAGGTTCTTTTCTCAGTATGCGACAGTCTCTGTTGCTAGTTCTGAGGTGTGCTAGTGTGGGAAGGACAGTTGGGATTGTCCGACGGTGGATATTCCCCTGCTTTCCTCTCATGGAACGAAAAACTAGACGCCTAGCGGTTACTAGGTGATCACTCGGTTTCAAAATGGTAAGTGGTTTTGGAATTTTGGGAGCTCTCTAGACACATGGCAAGGGAGGGGTTATGAATACCACCCTCCATCAGGCATTAAATTTCAGGCATTTCAGCTGTGCGATTTTTCACTGTGCCATTCGATTTAGTAATAGGAATCGACGGCCAGTGTTGAAAGTGATGTTTTGTGTGGTCATGGGTCATATATGGCTTTACGCAAAAAAAACTCGGGGAGTTACCGGAGGTTCACATTAAGCTTATGAATCATATTGTTCAACCTAATGTATTTTAAGAGAAAATAGTTTTGTATGGTGTAAAGGGTGGGGTCAATTCTAAGGCAAATCACCCTTGGTTTTCCTGAATCCATGAGGGGGGTCAGGTTTTTGTACATGCTGTAATTTTATTTTCGATTTAACGATATAGAAGGATCGACTCTTGCTTCAGCAAAAAAAAGTATAAAAAAATAATTTTAACTATAAAATTATAAAGTTATTTTAATCTATGGGACTTGGGTTTTTGACAATTCATGGTATTCTTAACCCATGGTATTATTTTCTAATATAACTTATTTAAAAGCATAAAATTCCAATAAATTTTCCAACAAAAATTATTGATACAGGGATCAAATATCTTTTCAATGTAGAAGAGGTTTGCATCTCAAGAGATTTGATATCTCTCCGCGCACTTGGTAGATTGTGAGTTAAGCTTTATCTGACTTCGTCAAATTTCATAAAAATAAAAATAAAAATTAATTAAATAAATAGTAATAATTATTAATTATAATCATTATTAAAACATTTCGAGGTCAAACTACATAAAAATAAAAAGAAATTACAAATTATAATTATTAATTATTAATAATTAAATGAGCATATATATCCATCTTAACTCCTGATTTACCGAGGGCTTAGAACGGATCAATTTTTTCACTTAAAAGAGGCTTGCATCTCAAGAAATTTGATCCCTCTCAATTCTTGGTAGATCCGGGTTAATGGATCTAGCATGGCTTAATTTATTAATTTTAAATTATTATAAATATAAATATAATTATTAATTTTTTTTTTTTATTTTTATTTTTACCAATTAAAAAATGTTAAAGATTACAACATCTCTACCATGGTTTAATTATTAATTCTAATTATTATAATATAAATATAATTATTAATTATTTATTTTATGTTTTTTTATTTTATTTTTACCAAATCAAAATTATATTGAGTTGGGGAGGCTTCTCTCCAAGCTTTTTGAGCATAGGAATAAAATCTTAAATCAAAATAAATAATTTATTTCTTTAGGTCTGATAGACCAATGTTTGGTCTCAACAGACATTAACCATCATCATCATCATCATCATCAACATCTCTACCATGGTTTAATTATTAATTCTAATTATTATAATATAAATAGAATTATTGATTTTTTGTTTTTAATTTTATTTTTACCAAGTAAAAATGTTAAACATTACAACATCTCTACCATAACGAGATCAAAGGGAGTTAAGTTTACTTATGAATATCAAATATAAAGAATATTTTTGGTAAATAGTGAATTGGGCGAGGAGAAATCTTGGATAAAATATAATATTACAATATCTATTACCACCTCCACCCATTAAAAATTGGGGAGGGGTAGGACGAAATACTAATTAAAATTAATATTATTACAATTTACCTAATCTATGCCTAAATATTACATTTTACTCAATATTTCCCCTCACCCCTCGTAACTGTTTGTCTATTTTCAAACTATTTTTTTTTTGCTAAAGCAAGAGTGTTTCCTTCTCATTCGTTAATCCAAAAATTACAAATATATGTTACACACCATGGCACTGACGCCTACAGGATCAACGAGGCCCCTCAAAGCTTTGAAAACTGGGCCTAGGGCCCACAAAACTATGCAACCCCCGGCGACCATAGGATATAAATCAAAAGATTACATGGTTGAGGGGAAAAATCGGGAACTCAACTAGCACACCTATTATCAAACACAACGGACTCGAAAAGGTGTCAAAACCATCTTAAAAGTCAAAACAAGTCTGCTCAGGGAAATAACTTCCGGGCAATTTTACCACCTAAAACCCAAGAGAAGTGGGTGAGACCCCACCAAGATCGCGATGAGCTCGAAGGATAACACCACCAACTAGCTCAATGAACTGTGTTCATAGATCTTCATAGGAAGGATCCGATAGTTGAGGATAATATCAGGTGGAAAAGAAGCACGAGGAAAACCCGCTCGATGTGGGTGATTTTCTCTCTCCTCCCACTGCGACATGTTGATTGATGAGTGGCATCGGGGGAAAACCTTGAAATATTTCCTAGGGGATCGAGGATGCCTAAAAACCACTAAACCGCTAAAACTCTATTTTCCTTGAAAAAACATATCGCTCTTTCTCCTCTTCCTTCCATCAACCTATAAGACCCAAACACATCGACTCTGGGGTATGCTGCTTGTTGAACCCTTATCGTCCATCAACTTAATTTCCAAATTGATGCTTCTCCTTCATACTATGATAATGTTCCCTATCTGCGCTTGCCAGAATGTGGCAATCCTCACGCAGTTCCTTGTGGTTGCTAACTCCCACCTACATTTACTATTATCTTTTTTATAGAGCACCCTCTCATTCGCCAGACGATCCGCTAATCTATTGGCATTTATGAGAACATGAACAAAACTAAGGGTTCTTAGGATTCTTAGATGTGATTGAATATGATGATAGACCTGCAAAAGTCTCCAGTGGTTTGAGACTTTTTCTGGTGTTGAGCCATTTACTATTTTTTTAACAGAATTAACTGTTAATTCAGAGTCAGCCTCTATGATTGTGTTATGCATATTAAGATCCATCAATATCTCTAAGAAATGCTCTATGGCCATTAGTTCTACCAATTGTTGGTAGCATTCCCTAAATGACAATGAAAGATGACTTTTATATTTCCTTGTCATCTCTTATAACTCCACCATAACCCGCAACCCCTGGGTTTCCATTTGAGGCTCCATCTATATTGAATTTCAAAAATATAGGGGGGGTGGTTTCCAGTAAGCCTTCCCCACTAAAGAGTGTGTTGCAATCCTATTTGTGCCCTAGGGGACAAGCTTCTGGAGGCCTAAAAGAAAAATAATGTAGACCTCCTGGTGAGAAGGAGGATTCTCAAGAGGTTGCTTCTGAAGGTGTTATAGACATATTTGGGCATTGCAATGCCAATCACATATGTCCATAAACCAAGGGCTTCTAAGACCCCAAAAGTGTTGTTTCATACCCTAAAGGAACAAGGGCAGCTGATTACATCATTTCCCAGAAGTTCTCCCTAAAAAACTTCTCATAACTGGTCAAAATTGGACCATACAGACTGCTCCATGCTAAGGTTGTGATGCATCTCACCTGTTACACATAGAGGGTACGATGAATACTAAAAATCCCTTCTGTAGGGTTCGATGAGAAAGAGCAAACAAATGGTAGAAGCAGTTTGCTAGGTGGAAACTCAGAGAATCTTCTAGAAACTGCTCATTTAACACTTGCCTCTCTGAATTTACCTAGGGATGAGTAAGAGATCATGAAATCCTCAAGTGGAACCAAGAACTATCAGAGAAATGACACTAATCAAAATCCCAGAAGCTAACTCACCCCCCTGCAAATATCTATATAGGGATCCCTCATCCTAGAGATCCAGAGGATGGAATTTTGTATTTTGTAAGGAAGTGTTGTTGGCTTCTCTGTGAAACATTGTAGTGTTGGGTGATCTAGATTTTCATGAGGTGAAGAGGGATTTCATGCTAGGAGGATGGCTCCGGGTCAGACCGCTGGGTTGTAATCCTCTCTTCTACTACTTTTATTAATAAAGCTATTTGATTTTTCCTCCATATTCTTGTATATTTCTGAATCTTGTATTGGTGTATTCATTTGTATGGTTAATATACATCTGATCCTATATTGTTTATGGTTATAGATCTCTATGCTTTGATGGTATTATGCTGCTTTGACTCTACAGGTGTTCTTTGAAGCGGGGCAAGTGAGGAAAAAGTGGCGAAGCTCTGTCAAAGGAGGGAGGAAACAAGCAAGGAGCCAAGCAAAAGACCGAGGTTGGTACTCTCTGCTTCTTTCACATCTATTTTTCATAAAGGAAGACACAAGTGACTTTAGTTTGTTTGTTTCTAAGACAACTACCCGTCTTAGTGGGACTAGCAGCTCTGAATGGACATTAGTTTTCCCGATAACAAAATGGCGACTCCATTGGGGAAAGAATAGTTTGATTGTTAGTTAATATTGTTTGCTTTATAAACTACAAACAGAGCCTGAAGTTAAGCCAGCTAGCCTTTGAACTCATTTTGCTATGCAACTGCAAAGTAGATCAACACTGCTTCAGTCAATCTTCGGGTTAGTTTATGAACTAAACATCTGACTTGCAAACATCCTAATTGCCCTGGTGGTAGCTCAAATAACCTCATTAGATCAACCCCTATACTTTGTGTTTACTGCCTATCATAAGCTTAGCCTAAACCCCTGAACTTAGCTGCAAACTGTGAGTAAAAACCAAGGATAGTCTCGTCCCTGGACCATTGCACTATCTCCCATTGGCAACCTGGATGCATCGCACCTCCCGTGTGTTGCAGGTGAGATGCATCCATGTTTCCCTGTGTTATAGGTGCAATGATTGAGTGAGACAGTTTCTGCCTCCAGATTTTGGTTTTCTCTTCATTGTCTTCAGCTTTATTCAGTGTTTTTCATGTCTATGATCAGTATATCACTATTGAAACTCTCTTCCTTTTCATTATTTAGCCTCCATTGATAAGGAATTGTGAATGTTTTTTATGTATTTTTTATCATTTACAGTCCTCCTTTGCAAAAAGTAGCTTAATCGAATTGTGGTCTTTTGATTTAAAAGTGTCGCAAGTGTCGTTTTCAGTCAAAGAAAAGAGTGTCGTAAAGTCTTTCTCTTTTAGATAGTCGATTACACTTTCACTATTGTATTTGATTTGGATCATCAGTTCTTTGAAGTGTTGAAAATAGTTTTTAAGTCGAAATTGAAAGTGTCGTCTAAATCTTCCTTTCGTTTTTGAAAAGAAATTGCTAAAGTGTTGCTTTGAGGAAAGATAGTTCAGATCTATACTTAGTTTTCTTTCTGTCATTCTCACATTAGGGAAACTGAAAAACAAATACATGCATGTGCATTTGCATTTAGACTGCATGTGGAAATTGGTTTAGGACAGTGCATCTTAGTGTGTGCTCTCTGCTCTATGTTGAAAGAATTTTACTTCTCTTTCCTTAGTAGCTAGGATTTTCATTGCAAAAAGAAATGTAAATGATTGTTTATCATCTTAGACTTCATATTTAGGAATTGTATATCTACATCACGCGGTGAACCTTAAAGGCAAAATTCTTAAAAAATATCAACTGTAAAATAAACTTCAATGAACATAAAAACTCTTTGGAACCTAACACACAACATATAGAATTCTAGGCTAGAGATGTATTTCAGCGTCGTAAAGCCTGGTAACTATCATTTTCATCATATGTTGGGTGATTCCTCCTCTTTGATATGACAGGTGCCAGTATGGAATTATGCTCCCACGTACCGTCGAGTATATATTGGGAGATGACAATAGGCTATATCCTTTATCCTTAGGAAGCCGTGTCTGCTGCCCTATCGATCGCAATGCATTGAACACAGCATTCGGGAAGATTGATTACCGTACGTAAAAAGTATTCTGCAATTTTGTGATTGGTTTGGTAATCCCTCTATCTAGATTTCTATAGTAGTCACTTTCGTTCCTTTTCAGATTCCTTAAAAGAAAAGGTCCATCTCAGCACTTGTCACTTCAAGCTCATTAAAAATCCAATGCGACTAAAGCCATCTTTTAGCATTTTCTCAACTCTTTAAAATTGAAAAAGCAAGTTGTGTCAAAGTGTCATAAAATTCATTTAATTCGGAATAACATTTTCCCCTTTTTTATTTTGAGTTGATCAAGTAATCCGCAATTGTGGAAGAAAGTCAATCAAAACCTAGTCATTCGCGGAGACTAACGAGTCAACCATCTTTACTCCGAAAAAAAAATCATTCTGGGCCAAGCAATCTCGTTTAACTAGGTCAAAGTCTCCTGGTTTATTTGAAACTTGTGTTTCAACATCATCAAAGACTTCAATTACTCCAATTATTTCTGGAACCCCTGTCTCTACAGAAGAAGTTCCGCAGTTACAAGAGGACATTAGAACTGATCCTAGTGTAACGGTAAACACTTCTATTCCTGAACCAACTCCATCTAGAGCTGATTCGGAAGGTGTCACCCCTCCAACATCTGTTGATGCAGAGTCTATACCTTCTTCAGTACCAGAAATATTTTACGGACCTAACGGTCTACCTCTTCCACCTGGACTGATTGCTATAGAAGAGATTGTAGAGGATCTTCCATCCAGCACCCCATTGCATTTTGGAGCTAGGATCCACCTATATCCTTCTACTATAGAAGTTAGTTCTTTTGATCACCCTTCATCGCAAGTTCCTGTAGAATTTCTAGGAAATATTTGGATAGACTCAATATGTCTGAACAACCATCGACATCTAGGACTGTGTCATCTGATACAGCAGCAGCCGAACCTCCTGTAGCTACTCCGACAATGTTTGCTGGTATACCATCTATCCCAGCTAGTTCTCAACCACTAGATGGAGTCCACCCAGGGACTGTTTTGACGGTATGGTATGTTCCTATTTGTTCATCTAGAACCTTATCTGGGATTTATTATGTTGAGTCTCACCAAATTGATCCTTCACAATAGTATCAATTTGGGCAGTCCAATCTCCAAAGACTAATTTACCCTTTGAACACTGGATTTCCGCCATATGGGGGCAGTATGCCTTTTCACTGTTTCCTCTGGGAGAGCAACCATATGAGAGATTACAACAAAATTCGGGTCAAGCAGGAATTGCATCCAGTGGTTGGGTGCCAATACTACCTTAACAGCTAAGAGTTGTATATTCAATGCAACAAAATCGACCTGTATCGAACATTCCCACTACACCGGCTATTGTTATCATGTTGCAAGTACAAGCGCTGCCTGTTCTGTGTCAACCTCAAGTCTCTCAGGTTGTAATACAACAGCCTCTTGTCTCCATGGCTCAAGCACAACTGCAGATAGTGGCTCCTTAATGGAAGCGACTCAGGCTCAAATGGGTATTATCACCCCTCATCTTGGTCAAACATCTAGTATTGGACAACAAAAAATGGTCTCACAACCATGGCTGGTGCAATATCAACAACCGCAATTCCAGCAAGCTTACCGAGGACTTGAGAAACAAAGCTTTACAAGTAATGGGCAGCCGTATATTCAAAACGGTTACCATCAATCATATTATAATGGTTACGCCCATCAACCTTATCAAAGTTATTAGCATCAAATACATTATGTTGGTATGCAAAGACCCACTACTTAGGCGATCCCATCTTATCCTTGGTATGTTTCGCCAAACCTAAATCAACAGTTGCCTTTCGTAGCAACTTTAGAATTACCAGATTTGAATTGGTTAACAAATGATCCAATTTCTTATGCCCCTTGGTGGCCGGCGATTCCTCATAAACTTTCGTCAGATGGAAATCCGAGTGAGGATCCATTGAATCATGTGATGACCTTTCATCTGTGGTGTTCGTCCAACACCCTTAATGATGATTCAATTAGGCTTCACCTTTTTCAAAGAACGTTAACTGGTCTAGCAGGGAAATGGTACATCAAATTGCCTAAAGCTTCATTCGATAACTTCAGCGCCCTTGCCACCACCCTTTTAACCCATTTTAAGTTGCCCATAAGGTACGAAATAGGAACGAAGCTCCTTACCAATTTTAAGCAGACAACAGCCACTCACATATCTTATCATATTCATGAGTGGTGGCGTCGTTGTCGAATGGTAAAGACATATGTTACTGATCAGCTCCTAGTTGAATGGTTTATCAAGTCATTGTTACCTTTTATTACATAAGACATGGCCAAGGGAGGAGTTGTCATTGAAGAGCAAGTCATTGCTCGTGCGCAATATCTGGACTTGATCTATACTCAGTTTGGCACACTCTATGACAAAATTCCTAATGCTCCTAGACCAGAGTTTTTCGTTCCTCCTCCTTCTAAATCGAACAGGGACTCTCATGTCGGCAATGGCGTGATTGGCACCTCAAGTACGCAAACCACAAAGGCTCCATCTGGTAAAGCCCTTGCAGTTTCCAGTAAAAAGGAAAATGACAAACTTCTTGCCTCAGAGGTTAATTCCGTGTCGATCGAAAAAGGCAAAGAACTGAAGCAACCAGGGGGAAAGAAGAAAGGGAAAAGAAAAAAGAAGAAACAAGATGATTCATCTCCTGAAAAATCTTCTGGAAACCCTACTGGGTGAAAGAAACCTTGCTATCCATGTTACATATGCGACGACGAGCATTTCATGAAAGATTGTTGACATAAAGCTGAGGTTATGAAATTTTTAAAAACTTCAAATACCCCAGCGGTGCTGACTAATCCATTTTCGAGCCCAAAAACAAACCTGGTTTCTATCAATCATGCTTCCCCATCCCAAGTGCTTGTGATATCCATTTCAAAACAACAAAATGAGGCTTTGATATTGACAAGGAATAAAGAGTATGGGAATCCACAGATGTCAAACAACAAGGCTACAGATCAACCTAGTAGTTCGACAACGACTTCGACTAAAGTTGTGCCACACATCATTCTTGAACTAACAATAAAGCTGCCAAAGGGAGTAGTACACAAATTGACATTTAACCCTCATGCTTGAGTAGCATAGAATTATAATATAGTAGAGGATCTGGCCTAATTTCCGTCTGCTATGTCGACACTTGGAGTACTGCAACATTTCCCCTCCCAAAAACAGTCTCTATTATCAGCAATAGGTGGGATTGACCCAGAGGATTCCAATCTTGTGCCCTTTAATCATAAAGGATATGAACCTTAGTTACCGGCTCAACGTTCTTTCCTCGTACAAGTGAAATCCCTCAACATAATTGTTCATCAAACAATCATTGACGAGGGGGCATTTACATGCATTATGTCAATGAGTTCCCGAAAAACTTTAGGCTCACCACCCTTGTCAATATCATCAATGACATTAAAAGCATTCGATGGACAGACATACACCCCGTATGATATTTTAAGTAACTTGCAAGTTGAATTGGGGGGAAAGACATTAGAAATTGATGTCAAAGTTATTGATGGAAACCTCGATTACAACATCCCACTAGGAAGGCCCTGCATTTATGCTATGGATGCTATTGTGTCAACATATTTTAGAAATATTGCATTTCCCTTCCAAGGAGGAATTACAATGATTGACCAGCAAACATTCCTCCCCAACAATTCACAAGTTATGGGAAGCATTCCGATGATCCATGGAAGCTCTCAATTGCTTCAAAATACCGGAGTAGGCCTCCTAAAAGACCCTACCTTAATGGGTACTTTTGCCCACTACCTCCAAGTAATCTGGCGAAAGTGGCCAATGTGAGAACCTACAATATGATATCTTCCATATCTACATAGATTCAGAAGATTTCTGAACATTTTGTTAGTCAGGTATTGCCTCCAAGCCCAATAGAAATATTGTAGCAATAAATTTTCTTAGCTTGAGGGGAAAACCCTAATCAACGCTCATCGAGTGTTTGGATAGATAGGTATAAGGAATATGACACCTCTTCAGATCCTTGGTCACATGTACATTCTATAGACGGAAGAATCATTCAGTCAATGATGATAGGAGAGGCACCATGGGAAGATTACAACCATCGTTCCCATCTTCCAGATTACTACGAATATTATTCCAACGACCTTAATCATCCATCAATTTTTTATTTTCTATCAAATACTATAAATACAGTAGATTCTGAGCAAAATCGGTATCTCTTGAACCTTCATTCCAACCACCGCGTTGAATGCAATGAAGCTTGGGGGCATGCACCTCTATTTGCGCCATTATGCTGGGGGCATGCACCTCTATTTGCGCCATTATGCTGGGGGCATGCGAATTTACAACAAGCATGGTTTTTTCATTCCTCGATTTGTGTCATTATGCGGTGGCATGTGAACTTACAACAAGCATGGTTTTTTCGTTTCAAGATTCTATAAACATGAAACCCACCTCACGAGAAGGTTTACGTGAAGTTCAATATCATTAAAAAATAAACCTAACAATGAGCATATGTTCCCCCAGAGTTCAAGCTCATTAAAAAATGAACCCCTGAGCAAGTTTATGCAAAGTTCAAGCTGGTTAAAAAATAAACCTAGCAATGAGCATATGTTCCCCCAGAGTTTAAGCTCATTAAAAAATGAACACATCTTTTGGTAAATAACCTTTGTGATCACATTACTATAAGCTTTTAAGCTTTGGTCGTGTACTTACCATCACCTCCACTTTTTAGCCGATCATACGCCTCCACTTGATTGTTTACCCTTTTGAGGAACAACTGCAATGAGTGATTCTGTTAGCCATCTTCTTTACACTGCCATGATGGAAAAATTCCAAACCTTACCTGGAAGTAGTTGCTACCCGAAAATATCATTCGTTCCTCAAAGACAAGTCTCTTTTAAGCTCTTTTTAGACTCGTAAAATATAGAAAGATTTCCGAGCAATTGGCCTCTCTAGCTCATTAAAGTGATTGGAAGTGCCATCCCTCCTCTATTTTAATCCTTTTGGACCTGAGGGATCATTACACAAAAAGATTGAGCGCTTGTCTTTTTCGGCTCGTTAAAGTGATCGGAAAAGTCATCCCTTTCGTATTATTTTATACTTTTTCGGACTTAAGGGATTATACTACGAAAAAGGATTAATGGAGTTTCCTTTCCATCTCTTTTCAGAATCTCTACTATTGAAAAGGACCGAGTTATCTTTGTCATTAAACTCATTAAAACAATAGTGACAAACTTGTCCATTACAGACAAGAGCGAGTTTCACTATTGTTAGGCTCGCTAAAACATAGCGACAGGTTTGCCCAAAGGGAAAATTATAGAACAAGCATATGTTATCCTCCTGAAGCTTGACAAAAATAAAGAGGTATTGGTTAGAAATGACTGCGGAAAAATTGGGAAGAAAACTTAAAGAACTTTATTGGTAGCAGGTCGCTCTTGAACATGACACTTTCACTCCATCACCATGATTGAGTCAGGTTGGGTTATTCCATTCACCGGTCATATCACCATTGGTCCCCCGTACCATCCATTTTTTGGGTTAACGCTACCAATCCATTGTCAGTGTCATCGATATGTTCAAGAGAAGTCACTTAGAGAATTCACCAACCCAGCTTACACCTCATTCGTTGCAATACCTTCACTCTCCATCTTTCATGACCGCCACCCTGAACCTTGTATCATCAGATCGTTTTCACCTCCACAAAATCATTTGCTTTGTTCCATGTAGTAGATGTGGGATTTATTAAGGCCCTCCTACGATGGGTCACTTCTTGTTGACATCAGCTCATTATCCAAGAAGTCGAATTAGGAACAACCCTTTCAGTGCTTTGAAGCTTTCATGCCTCAATGGCAAGTTTCTGACTTCCGGCGATAGGTTTACATCAATGGCCTTCAACCGAAAGATTTTATGTGGGGTTTGACATCAAATCATGTATTCACACCACGTGAATTATACTACAGTACCTTGGGGGTCATCATCATTATTGGTGATTCCTCTCGTGCCTGTTAACAGCTTACATCATTGGCTGGTAATCAGGCAATGTCTTTCCATGTTCGACATCATAATATCTTTTCACATGGATCGACTTGTACTTCGGGCAAATATTGAACGAGTTTGAAGACCCCGGATCTAGTTTCATCCATTCGGGCTGCGATGATGGCTCTACCAGAATCATAAGTCTGCCTCACAGACGGTTTCCTGTCCTATGTACATGAAAATGAATTTATAAAGTTGAGCATGGGAATGCCCGCCTCAGCTAGATCATGAAAATGTTATGAAGATAATGTATTGTATTGTATCTTATTACAGGTCACCTTCTAGTTGAAAAACCCTCGGATCATCATGGATAAAGCATTTCACCCTGACATTAGAAGATTTACGACTCATGCTTTAGGGGGAACTGTTATAGACATATTTGGGCACTGCAACCCCAATCACATATGTCCATAAACCAAGGGATTCTAAGACCCTAAAAGTGTTGTTTCATACCCTAAAGGAACAAGGTCAGTTGATTACATCATTTCCCAGAAGTTCTCCTTGAAAAACTGCTCAAAACTGGTCAAATGGACCATATAGACTGCTCCATGCTGAGGGTGTGATGCATTTCACCTGTTACACATAGAGGGTGTGATACATACTGAAAATCCCTTCTGTAGGGTGTGATGAGCAAGAGCAGACAAATGACAGAGGTAGTTTTCTAGGTGGAAACTCAGAGAATCTTCTAAAAATTGCTCATTTGACACTTGCCTCTCTAAATTCACCTAGGGATGAGTAAGAGATCATGAAATCTCCAAGTGGAACCAAGAACTATCAGATAAATTACACTAATCAAAATCCCAAAAGCTGACTCACCCCCCTACAAATATCTATAAATTGATCCCTCATCCTAGAGATCCAAAGGCTGAAATTTTGTATTTTGTAAGGAAGTATTGTTGGTTTCTCTATGAAACATTGTAGTGTTGGGTGATCTAGCTTTCCATGATGTGAAGAGGGCTTCATGCTGGGAGGATGGCATTGGGTCAGACCACTGGGTTGTAATCCTCTCTTCTACTACTTTTATCAATAAATCTATTTGAGTTTTCCTCCATATTCTTGTATATTTCTGAATCTTGTATTGGTGTATGCATTTGTATGGTCAATATACATCTGATCCTATATTGTTTATGGTTATAGATCTCCATGCTTTGATGGTATTATGCTGCTTTGACTCTACAGATGTTCTTTGAAGTAGGACAAGTGAGGAATGTTAGGATATTCCGACACATAGGAAATAGTTAAGTTCAACTTGGTCTAGTATAGAGTTAGGTATAGAGTTAGGTAAAGTGTGTTTCTTTACTGTTGTACATTTTGTAACTTACAAATCCGACGGTCACAATATGTAGTGATCCGATGTTCATTCTCTCCTCTGGTATTAACCGACACTTGATCCGTGCTTGACAACCCGATTGGTTCCATGAATTCTATTTAATAGCGCATGGAGGGCATTTGTAGGTTAACCGTGCATGAGAGAAGATTATGTAAATTTTCATTCTTTTATTAATAAATTGCCTGTAGTAGCCACGCTGGCGCAGGCCGTGGAATGTTTCCCTCTCTGAGGGTTTTAACCACGTCAAAATACTGGTGTATTGATTTGTGATCTGTTTGTGAGCGGTGTCCTTTTGGTGTTCTGTCTGAGGAACTTACCCTGTAAATTCCTACAAGGAAAGAGTGGCGAAGCTCTGTCAAAGGAGGGAGGAAACAAGCAAGGAGCTAAGCGAAAGACTGAGGTTGGTACTCTCTACTTCTCTCTCATCTATTTCTCATAAAGGAAGACACAAGTGACTTTAGTTTGTTTTTTTCTATGATAGCTACCTGTCTTAGTGGGACTAGCAGCTTTGAATGGACACTAGTTTTCCCGATAACAGAAGGGTGTTTACAGTTTCTTTGAGTTGTCTTAAGAGTTGAGCTATGATGCTTTGGGTTGTGCCAGATTTATCATTGAAAATTTTGTTGTTGTGTTCTTTCCAGACATTCCAGATCAAAAAGCCTGGAATCAAAGTCTAGGCTATGTTGACTGTCTCTTTTTTAGATAGGTTTTTCCTCCAATTATTTAAAGTTTTAAAGATGTTGTTTTCATCCTTGTCAGTTTTCCTGAAGATTGAGTTAACCTAGTTCCATAAAGTTGAGGTAAATGTGTAGAGGTTGAGAAGGTGATCCATCGTTTCTTCATGAAGACCACATAACTGGCATCTAGATGGTCTAGCAAAACCTTTCTTTCTAAGATTTTCCCAAGTCAGAATCTTTTTGTGTTGTACCATCCACACAAACAGTTTGATTTTCATCCAATGAGGGTTCTGCCATAGGTCCTTCCATATTTTGTCAGGGTTTGGAAAGTTATGTCCAGTGGCAATTCCTTTGGCTTCTTTGAGGTTAAAGTTGCCCTTACTATTTCTTCCCCATCTTAGTTGGTTAGTAGAAGTTGAGATCAAACTTTTTCTCTTTTCCGGGATCACTGTAAGAGCTTTAGCCTGGGCCTTCAAAGGGGTCTCTTCACTGTAAACTGGTACCTTCCATGTTCTCCATTTGCCATTGTTCCTTGTCTGATCCTAATAGTCACTGACCTTTTGTAGCTCTTTGTTGACAGTATCTTCTTTGAGAATGTCCAATCCTTCTCTGCATAGGTTAGGTTCCTGCTGCCAATTATCCTCCCAAAACCAGGCTAAGTTCCCATTTCCGATCTCCCATAAACTATGCTTCGAAACTAAGGCTCTATTTTCCCAAGCATTGTTCCAAATATGGGAGCCCCTGATGTGTCCTGTCATTCAAATATGGTCCCTTTCCTGCCAGTCCTTTGCATATTTCTGTTTCTAGAGTTTGGCCCATGGATTTCTCGTTTCCTTTAGCCATCTCCACCAAAATGTTTCCCCCAAAACATTACTGAGAGTTTCCGAGTCATGGAGACCCAAACCCCCATGATTTTTGGGTTTTCAAAGCTTGTCCCAGGCTACCAGAGCCCATTTCTTTTTTTCTTCCCCTTTTCCCCAAAGAAAATCTCTTTGAATATTCTTGATTTGTTGTAAAATTACTTTTGGGACAGGAAGAGCCGAAAACATGTAGATTGGAATGGTTTGCAGGATCACCTTAGTGAGAACTAGCCTGCCTGCTAAATTCAAAGATCTACTTGTCTATTTACTGACTTTGTCCTTCAGTTTATTAGTCACTGTCTCCCAAACTTCCTTGCTAAGATGTTTGTCAATGAGAGGTATTCCTAGATATCTGGAGGGAAGATGGTCTCTCTAAAAGCCAAGAATTATGGAGAGATTTCTTTGAATAGCAATATTAGTGTTGAAAAAGAAAACTTTTGATTTTGTGAGGCTTACCTTTGTGCCAACAACCATAGAAAAATCATACAGAATTTGTTTGAAAGCTTTGACTTCCTTGACCGTGGGTGTCCCCTCCAGCATGGTGTCATCTACAAATTGTTGATGAGTAAAAAAGTCTTCGTCCTGGGTTAGCTTGAGACCCGGGATTCTTCCTTCCACCTTGGATGAATTGATCGCTTTGCCTAATCCTTCCATCTTAAGGATAAAAAGAAAGGGGGAGAGCGGATCTCCTTGTTTGAGACCTCTTGAAGGCCGAAAGGATCTAGATGGAGAGCCATTGAGAAGGATGGAAAAGCTAGTAGAGGTATCTAGAGCCATAACCCATCTTATCCAATTATGGTCAAAGCCATACGCTTTTAGTACTTCCCTGATGTATGACTAACTTAGCTTATCATAAGCTTTCGCTAGGTCAAGCTGTATGATCATACCTGCTTGCTTATTATTCTTGAGAGAGTGCACCACTTCGTGAGCTTGAATGACGTTATTGAGAATTTTCCTTCCTTCCACATATCCAGTTTGCTCCTTAGACACGAGAGTTGGAAGAAGGGACTTGAGTCTGTTTGCAATTACTTTAGAGATGATTTTGTAAACTACATTGCATAAAGCTATGGGCCCGAATCAATCTGGTGTCATATCTTTTTCCTGCTTAGGAATTAAGGCTATGAAGGAGGCATTTAGCACTTTTAGAATTGTTTTTTAATTCCTCGAATCCTCCACCACCTCAAGGATGTCATGTTTGACTATTTCCCATCCTGCCTTGAAGAAGTTTACATTGAAACCATCAGGGCCTAGAGCTTTCCCATTGTGCATCTCTTTGATTACTTTATTGACCTCCTCTTCTGTCATTGGCCTGTTGAGATTATAATTATCTTCCTTGGTCACCAGTTTTGGAATGTGTTGAGTGAAGCTTTTAATAAATAGAGGTCTATCTAAGATGGGCTCCTCTATAATGTTTTGAAAATGTTGTACCATAATGGATTCCATATATTTGTGCATGCTTAGCTCTTTCCCTTGAGGATCTATGAGTTCTGTAATCTGATTATGAGCCCTATGTTCCATGGTAGATTTGCGAAAAAACCTTGTATTTCTTTCTCCTTATTTAATCCATTGCACTCTTGATTTTGTTCTCTAGAAGATCTCTTCCTGCTGACATCTATTGTCCCATTCCTATTGGAGAGAGTCAGCTTGCATTTCCTATCCTCAGTGAAACCTTCCATGATGAGAATTTGGTTAATTTTATGTAATTTTTGTTCCACTTCTCTTTTGGCTTTAAAAATATTGCCAAACTCATTTTTGTTCCATTCTTTGAGTCTGAGATTGATATGTTTGAGTCGCTGTTGCAGAAGGAACATTTTTATGCCTTGAATGGGCAAGTCTTCCATCCACCATTTACCAATATTGGTGATGAAGTCAGGGTGAGTAAGCTAGAAATCCTCGAACCTAAAAGGTTTGTTCCTCGGAGTGCCAATAAATGAAGCTTCTAGGTGAATAGGCTAGTGGTGCGATCCTCTAAAAGGAAGGATAAAAGCATTTAAGTTAAGGTCAGAGAGAAATAGGTCCTTCAAGATGATGAATCTCTCTAGTTTTGAGGCAACTTGGGAAGCTCCTCCCATCTTATTGTTCCAAGTGAATGTACCATTTACTATTTCCGTGTCCACTAGCCTCATGTTGATTAGGAAGTTCTGGAATGCAATGGAGTCTCTGCCTAGTGTTCTGGTCCCTCCTTTTTTTTGTGAGAGATTTTATCATGTTGAAGTCTCCTCCCAGAATCCAGGGCATTACCGAGTGTCTCTCTCTCAGTTCCTCCACTGAGATGAGAAGCCTAAGCTTGTCTTCAGGTTTTTGAGGACCATAGACATTTGTGATCATATAGATCTCCTTATCACCCAAAGGTTGGATAACCATTGAGAGGTAGTTCTTGGATGCTTCAGCATCCAGAATTCCAAATTTTTGAGGATTCCATAGAGCGAGAATCCCACCCGATGTATTATTAGCTTTGACTTCTAGGTGCTCATATTTAATAAGCCATTTGCCTTGTATCTCCTGGATTTTGTCAATTGAACATTTTGTTTCCTGTATAAACACCATATCTAGGTTTTCTTCTTTTATTCTATTGCTGAGATTTCTTTGTTTTCTTTTACTTCCTAGACCCCTAATATTCTAGGTTGTGAGCTTCATGATGATGGGTTTGTAAATGAGTAACTGGTGAGATCTTTCATCTTGCCTGAGTTGATCATGAGTTTCTCACACTTTGTCAGTAGCTCATTCTGTCTCGTCCTTCCTCTTTTCTTGCCTAGGTTCTTGGTAGAGTGTCTTGCTGCTTTCTCCATTGGTTTGACCCCATTGTTCTCCTGGCTATCATGGCTCCTTTTGACTCCAGTAGTCTTTTTTTGAGATCTCCAGAGGAATATTTGTTGTACTCTATCAAACTCCTCTTGTGGTAGAGAGTCAATCCCCTTGTTGGTTCCCTGGTAGAGGAACTTTTCTAAATCAAGATTCTCCCTCTCAAGAATCTCCTGTAGTTCATGGTCCTTTGTGCCAACTTCACTTGGGGTCATCTCATGGTCCCTGCCAAGTTCCATGTTGTTGGTAGATTCTCCTTTTGTTCGCTGTTTTCATGTATGATTTCCATGTTTTCCTCTTTTTCATTCTCTATGGGATTGATCTCTAGTGCATTGTCCTTTCCATTGTTCTCTCCTTCTTCTTATAAAATCTTGAAACTGTTACGACTTGGTAGCTTTTTCTCACTAGGTTTCTTTTGGTACTTTCTTCCCCCTCCTTTCCCTCTGCCTCCCATCTTAGTGAATCCTTCAGAATCTTTGCCTGTGTTGATCATCGGATTATTCTCTAACTTTTTTGTGGGCAATCTCTGAAGAGGTTCCCATGTTCATGACATTTACTGCATCTGAAAGGGACATGTTCATAGTCCACCGCCTGTACCCATTCCTCATCATAGACTTCTAGAACAACTTCATCTGGAAGTGCTCCTGATAGATCCATTTCCACACATATGCGGGCGAAGGAGGTATATTTACCTCGCGGAGTTGCCTCTAATATTTTTAGAAAATTCCCTAATTTGTTGCCTATAGCTTTTAAGGATTCGGGTAGCCAATAATTTAGAGGTAAGGAGTATAGTCTTATCCATACCGAGACTGATTTGAACGTTTCTCGTTCTGGGACAATGTTCATCACCCAAGGTCGCATATATAGGCCTACAATAGCATAGAAGTAGGGTCCTCCTTCGAATACTCTGTCTTTGTCCTCTAGGTTAGTGAAAACCACTGTGAAGAAACCCTTGGACCCTAGATGTAGATTTATTTCTCCCTTTGGTTTCCAGTTGTTTCTTATCCATGTGTACAGATTCTTCTCTGTCGGCCATATACCCATAAACTTACATATAATTGTGTAAGTTGCCATGTGATATCTGTGCACTTGTAGTGCAGGATCATTCAGGACCACCTGGGGTTTAATGGTTGACTTGGGTTTACAGGGTCCCATTGTAGATTTGCACTTGTTTCTTTGACTACTGTCTCTTGGTCTCTCCTCCCTCCTGACTGCCCCATGAGTCTCTTCCTATTCATTGGATTTGCTGCTTTCTAGCTTTTTTGTGTTTGCCTTCTTTTTTTCTCCCTCTGTAGGTTTCCTAAAACCATTCAAACTCGCCTCCTTGCTTCTGCCTGATACTACGTCACTGTAGGAGGGAGTGGAACTCCCTCCTCCTTGCCCATCCATTATTACTAGCGCGCTCCTGTTGCTCTCTGTTCTTAACCCTAACTGCGCTCCCTTAGTAGCATGTAATGAGGATTCATTCGAGGCCTTACGATTGTAATCACAAATTTATCATTTGCAGTAGTCATTTTACCTATTTCAAACTTCAAACATAAAGAAAAAATACAATAAGTGGACCAATTAAGGGGAAATATTGGGTAAAACATAGTATTACAACATTATATTTTACCCAATATAACCTAGTAAAAAGTGGATGAATGTAGGAAAAAATATTAGATAAAATGTAATAATTACATTTTTCCTAATATTTATCTCACTTTTGAATATATCCAAACAAATGCCCAACCTGAACATATTAGTATTTTTCTTTTAACCTTTACAAGCCTTTACAGGCTACATGGATTCAACACAACCATTTTCTACATCTAATTATGTATCTAAATATAACATCAAACTAACATGGATCTACTCTAGCTTAATGCCCACCATATCAATAAAAGAGTTTACCTTCATTTTCTACAGTTAATTATGTATCTAAATATAACATCAAACTAACATGGATTTGATGGTGAACATATCAAGTTTTACCTTTACAGGATACATGGATTCAATGCCATTTTATACATCTAATTATGTATTTAAATATAACATCAAACTAATATGGATCTACAAAAGTTTTACCTTCATTTTCTACACCTAATTATGTATTTAAATATAACTTCAAACTAAGATGGATCTACATTAGGGCCAACATATCAATAAAAACAATTTCCCGTCATTTTGTACACTAAATTATGTATTTAAATATAACATCAAACTAAGATGGATCTAGGCTAGCTTAATGCCCAAGGTGAACATATCAAGTTTTACCTTTACAGGCTACATGGATTCAACTAAATATAACATTAAACTAAGATGGATCTATGCTAGCTTAATGCCGAGGGTGAACATATCAATTTTTACCTTTAGAGGCTACATGGATTCAATGCCATAATTTTCTACACCTAATTATGTATCAAAAATAAGATCATTGAGGGTGAACATATCAAGTTTTACCTTTACATGTTACATGGATTCTGTTAGTCCTTACAATCTCCTAGGCTAAAAAGGAAATCGAGAAGGATAACCTCAAACCACTTCAGCTCAGTAGCTAGCCCCACTGAGCATGAGAGGGATCTCTCTAAGTCTCTTATTAGTGATATGACATTAAAGAAAATGAATTTTAGGCTAGATATGTGTAATTGGTTTTTAGGGTTTGCTGAACTTAGGGTTTGGGAGACACAAATAGGTATAGGTTGTAGGAGTGCAATAGCAAATATGAGAAGGAGCTAGATATCAAAATCCATGGTGTATCTTGAATATTGTCAGTGTAGTAAAGAGGATATAGTGTGGAAGAAACTAATGAGCATAAATAAACATGATTTCATTAGCATAGGGAGACATACACATAACTATGAAAACCAAATAACATAGATTGAAAAACAAGAAATCTGTGTATTTTGTTGTAAGGAATTCATAGAAAGAAGAGATATAATGTAGATAAATATGTTTAGACCTGTTGGCTGCTCGAATTGTTTATTGATTAAACAATTGAGTACCACATTAAATTGTCAACCCGGTAAAGTCCTTTTGTTTCAAAGGTGACCTCGTACTATATGCACTTAATTCCAAAAGAATTAAAGGCTGTAGTATAAACAGATCTACTTCCTATCAAACCTTTACTCTGTGTTACAATAATTATAAACTATTGTAGAGATGAAAGGAAATTAATTAATGGTAACAAATCTGCAGAAAGAAATAATGGTCGTTTGTAACAGAGGACCACGACCCTGTCCTCAGAATAAGGATGCTCAGTACCTGCCTCTGTGACCAGTTTTCCAATACACA
This sequence comes from Pinus taeda, assembly GCA_000404065.3. Classification (NCBI taxonomy): domain Eukaryota; kingdom Viridiplantae; phylum Streptophyta; class Pinopsida; order Pinales; family Pinaceae; genus Pinus; species Pinus taeda. Next base: position 17,338 of record APFE030901584.1, on the reverse strand, counting down.
CTGAAAAATCCTAATCACCGGTGACACACTTTTCACAGCACCAATTGATCAAGGAAACAGAGTATCAACAGAAAGGAAATATCAGAAGCAAGGCTAAAAATGTACAGAAATCACACACACACTTAACAGGAAGGAAATGGGTGAATCTTGTGAAGAAGGTGGGCCCTATCCCTCTCAAAAGATTCCCCTGAACACATATGCTAAGTTAAAATGCTCAGAACAGTGCTTTATTCATCTGCCAAAAAGTCCAATTACAATAGAAGTTCAAACTGCTCTGCACTACAATAATTCCGTTATAACTTGCTAGCTTTCATCTATAGATGTCTCCTCTTTATAGAGGAGACATCTATTACAATAGATTGTCATTATTCATTCAGTTTGATCCTTCTGTACAAAAAATAGGAAATCAATTCCTGTTACAGCATACTGTTACAACAATGTATATCTTTGTCGTCCTTTGTTTAATCGGATCCTTCTGCTATTGCAAAACTGGTAGTCTTCGTCTATCTCCTCGGGGTCCTTGTACTATCCTTGGCTGTTCCGCTGTTGTTGTAGATTTGGTAAATCTCAACTATTCCTTAAAGCTCTTCATGATGTTCCTGGTGTTCCAGCATCTGCGACTAAGTTTGGTTGATTGTGCTATATCATCATCGACCAAGTATAGTTCTGCCAGCTTCAGACGTTACTGCCTAGCTCGACAATTACTGTTTCATCCTTTGCAAATTAAGACTTTTCCTTTTTTAGTCAGTTGTTGTTTCTAGTGTTGCAGCAACTGCGCAGTTGCTGTTTCTGGTGTTGCAGCAATTGTGAATTACAATTCTGTGGACTTTGAACAGTTCCAATCAATTGTCAACGACTTAGCCAATTTCCAAAGATTAATTGTAAAGATAACATGAATATGTGTTGAATAATTAAACATATAGCAAATGAGGAGAGTTACTTCATACCTTGGAATGATGAGGTCAAAATGTTATCAAGGGTTTCTACTTATGGGCTAAAAAGGGTAACAACATGACAAAATATGAGGTCAAAAGTAGACAATATGGAGTCCTAACATCCCCCCCAACTAAAAGGGTTGCATGTCCTCATGCAACGTTTACTCTGAATCTGAGTCGGAGTATTGGGATGAACAGTGTAAGTTGCTGATACAGTAGCTAAGGAAGGTTTTATCAGACTTGTTTTTGAATCCCTGAACACTCTGTAATTGCTTCCATACTGCTACCTCCTCCTTTTTAGTTAGTTTGTAATGAGCCTTATATTGTTGACCAGGTAACCACAAGAGAGGGAAATGAAAATGGTAGCCAATCCACCTCTCAGCACAGGTTTCCATACATTTGACATAATAAGGTATGCGTGAAATTGCTACCTGAAGATTGAGGGGATTGTAAGGATGATATTCCTGTCTCTCTTTGGGACAATGTTCCCAAAATAACTTGTTTGCTTCGATGGCCAGTGCCCCTTTTGTTTTTACATAATATTGGCAGTCCTGCAAGACCGCTGCCTGTAGCTTCCTCATATGATCAACCAACTCTAGATTACTTAGATTTTTTCGATGCTATGCAATAAAGGTAGCTGCATTCTGTGGTTCATTTCGAATCCAAAGGAGGCAGTTCTTCTCATTATGCGTTGCTGACATATAGGCATTTTTCCAAGTCAGTTGATTGGCTAGAAAAGAGATGAAGGCTCTTATTTGGATATCACCAACAATAGGGAGTATATTCATTGCTCTATCTTCAGGCATGGCCTCATTATGAAGATAGAGTTCACAGAGCAAGTTTTGATCATTATTTGGTGCTTCTCTGAATGTTTCAATAAATTGATCAGGTGTATCAACTTGGTAGGGTCTTCCATCTCTAATTGCCTTTATTTGCAAGAACGCCAATCGTTCTCTCAAGAATACTGCATAATTGAAAGAGGGTTTTCTTGTAGCCAGTACCCTCTGAACCAGATCAAAGGCGCGGGACAGCCTAGCTTTTACTTCCTTATTTTCTTTATGTTGAGCTCGAGACTGTTCAAGTGCATCCCAATTTCTGTATGCATAGCTGAACCAAGTTGACTTTTGCTGTTGGAATGCCTTCCCTTGTGAAATCTTGTATTCTGTTCTCCATGTGTCCTTTAGTTGTTGAAAACTAGAGGTCTCCGTGTGAGCATCACTGACACATGGAGGTTCAGTCTGTGCATAGGCGTCAGAAAAGGATTTTTGTTCTGTAGTAGTTTGGGTGGCCCGCGGTGGTTCTATGTCTTCCTCCACAACTCTTGAAAAACTTGCTGGTTCTTGTGTGACAGCAGGTTGCTCTGTTTCTTCTTTTACAATTCTTAGAAAACCTGCTGGTTCTTGTGTAACAGCAGGTTGTTCTATTTCTCCTGCAACTCCTGCTGGTTCTTGTGTAATAGGAGGTTGTTCCGTTTCTTGTCCTGCAACTTCTGCTGGTTCTTGTGTAACAGCAGGTTGTTCTGTTTCTTCTGCTGCAATTCCTGCTAGTTCTTGTGTAACAGTAGGTTGTTCTGTTTCTTCTGCTGCAATTCCTGCTGGTTCTTGTGTAACAACAGGTTTTTCTGTTTCTTCTACTGCAACTCCTACTGATTCTTGTGTAACAGCAAGTTGTTCTATTTTAATTACAACAACAGGTTGTTCTGTTCTAACAACAGTAGCAGGTTGTTCTGTTTTGATTACAGCAGCAGGTTGTTCTGTTCTGACTATAAATGTAGGTTGTTTTGTTTTGATTACAGCAGCAGGTTGTTGTGGATTAGCTTCGGTCATTGGAACCTGGACTATCTTATATCCTACTTGAGTGTACAACTCACCACACTCACTGCACATATACTCATTGTATTGACTCTTTTTTGTTACAGACGCTACCCGTGCTAAGATGTGGAGATTATATTCATTCTGATAGGCTTCTTTAACCATTATTATCTCCTGCTGATAATCCTTAATTTGAGATTTTAGAAACTCAATTTCTTCCTGCAGGGAGGCTATGGTAGGCGGAGCTTGTGTATCTGCAGGCTCTAACGGAGGAAGGGATTGTTGTTCCACATCCATTTGGTCATTTGCATCCCCAACAGGTGATTCTTGTGTGTCACCTGTTGGGTTAGTGGCTGGTTCTTGTGTAACAGCCACTTGCCTAATATCACCTTGGGTGTCTACTTTAGATTTTTTGGCAGCTAGTTCTTGTGTAGCAGCTGCCTCAGAAAATGATGTCACAAAACTGTCAACGCTCTGCATCTCAGCCCCAGAGGGTGAGGAAAGGGACTGCTCCGGGATGATTGGAATGCGGGGTGTTAGGGTGATGGGTGGAGAACTGGGGATCACAGGGCTGGTGGGTGGAGAACTGGTGATCACGGGGCTGGTGGGTTTAACTGCTGCAGTCGACCGTGTTTGCTGCCTCGGTAAGGAGGCAGGAAAATCAATAATTTTTCTTTTTTGGCCACTTTCCTTCAAACTGGGGGAACTATCGGGAATAGCAGCTGCTTTGACCGAAGCCCTGGTTCTTCTCCTTTTTGGTGGAGTTCTAGTTTTCTGCTGCTTTTTTCTTTTAAGAAAAATGATGGGGGTATTATCATTAGAGTCATCAGTGGAAATATGAAGCATGGGGGTAGATGGTTGAGCTTCATTGGGAGATGGGGTCCTCTGCAGGGGTGTTTCTGCTGCTAATTGCTGGGGAATTTCCTGGGGTATTTGCTCTGGTTGTTGGGGAATTTCCTAGGGTATTTGCTCTGGTTGTTGGGGAATTTCTTCTTCCTGCTGAGGATTTTCTCCTATTTGCTGGGGAGAATTAATGAGGGGGGGTGGATGATTTAGAGAAAAGCCTTTATTTATTAAGAGTTAGGCTAAATGGTGGTGTTTCAGGGAAAGGGCTGGATGCTTTTCTTTTCCAGTATAACGTGACATATTTTTCAGACAACCCAATAGATAATAAGGCATGTTTATCAATTGACCATGCCTCAAATGATTTAACAAAACGAAGTCGTGTTGGTAAATTACCTGGTAACGACCTTCGCAAGTCAAATACTGCTTGACAAACTCCGCGACCTTTGGCCATGGTGGAGGCAGTGACTGAAGTGCGACCCCTCTACCTTTGGCTTCGACATGCTTGCTTGGTAGGAAAAATCCTTGCTGCGCATTCATAATAAGATGTTTCCTACTAAACCAGCGTGTACCGTTGGTTGGTAACCCGGAAAATTGGGCTACATCTTCCTCTGTTACTGGAACATGTACTCCCTGGACCGTAGAAAATCCTTCTCTTAAGTTGCATGCGAACTCCAACACTTGCTGTGTGTTGAAATCCGGGAGTCTTCTAAAGTAGTCTACCCATCCTGCTTGCAAGAAAATTTGGTAAACCTCGGGGTAGAATTCCAGTAGCGCTGTTGTGCCTGGTTCGTATGTGATCAGATTTCCCCCCATAGCTGCTGATCCAGCGAGAATACACAATGCAGAGCCTAGTTACCAAGTTTGAGATAGAGTAAATCGTTACAAATGAGGATATGCCACGACGAGGTGAGTTTTAGATATTACCACGAGGGGTAGGGGTGGCGGCGATTGACGTGTTATGCAATAATTATAATATTTTGGTAATCCCCCCAAATCCACGGCTGAATGATCTGATTGGAAGTACAATGATTTCGGCAATCGTATCAACATCTCCACATTAACTATAATTTAATATTCACACTTAAACATGCATACCTTTACTTTTACCTTTAGTCGCACGCCAAAAGTCTTATCTTGTCTTTTGCTGGATTAATCATAATTTCAACGGGTTTATAATCATGACAATACAAGCGACTTGACAGGAAGTAGTAGTGATGAAGCATGATTATCAGAGTGCATGGCTGGTTCCTTTAGTGCAGCATAATATGTTCCATCAGGGTGATAGTTCATTAGGTATTGAAACTGGTATTGCAGCATTGAAAAGTGATGTTGCCGGAACATGAGCTCGTACTGCAGCCGCGGGAAGTGGTGTTGCAACAACGGAGAAATGGTATCGTATTCACGGAAGTGGTGTTGCAGCAATGGGAAGTGGTGTTACAACGACGGAGAGTGGTGTTGCAGCAACGGGAAGTGGTGTTGCAGCAACAGGAGGTGGTGTTGCAGCAACGGGAAATGGTGTTGCAGCAACAGGAAATGGTGTTGCAGCAATAGGAAGTGGTGTCACAACGACGGAGAGTAGTGTTGCAGCAATGGGAAGTGGTGTTGCAGCAATGGGAGGTGGTGTTGCAGCAACGGGAAATGGTGTTGCAGCAACAGGAAATGGTGTTGCAGCAACAGGAAGTGGTGTTGCAGCAACAGGAAATGGTGAAAAACTTGATTTATGGTCTGAAAAATGTTCCCAAGCTGTAAAGTGATTCTTTTAGAATTTTTATTCTCAGCCATCCTCCGAAAGTAAGATCTGCGAAACAATTAATTGTAGCATGGCAACCCTTGGCAGGGATTATTAGTTAAGAAATCTAATCTAAAAATAAATAAATGAACTGAAATTTAAGTGCCTTGAGGGACAGTAGGTTCCCCCAAAAAAGCATAATGTAAGTCTACCATGCAGGTAGCCTTGAAATCCTCTTTAGAAACAGGTCGTTGATACGGACGAAGTCGATACCCACCTACTAATAACGGTGTTCTATTATCATCAATCGTTAAGAGTATGACTGTTCTGTTTGGAAAAACAACATCTATTTCATAAGGTCCTAGCCACATTGTTCTTAATTTACCTTGGAAATTCTCGAAATGGGAGTCATACAGTAAAGCCTAGTTACCTTTCTGGAACTGCTTCTGCTTAATAGTTTTGTCGTGCCATCTAGTTCTTTGTTGCTGGATCATGGTCGTTTGATGGATGGCATCCAATCTTTTCTCATATAGTTCTTGAAGCTGCTGCAACTTGGTTGTCTGTGCATCAGTCAAATCAAGGTTACTAGCTAGAGCAGTTCTTAAAGTTTTGATTTCAAACTCCAGAGGGAAAACAACATTTTTACTAAAAACTAATTCATAGGGTGAAAAGCCCGTGGTATTCCTCCAAGTGATTCTATAAGCCCATAGTGCTTCAAGCAACTTTTGAAACCAGCCCCTCCTGTTTTCCTTTATTGTTTTTGTCAAAATAGCTTCTATGACTTTGTTGGTGCTTTCCACTTGCCCATTTGACTGGGGGTGATAAGGTGTGGTCATTTTATGCTTAATGTGGTATTTTTGCAATGTGTCTTTGAAGCCATGAGAGTTAAACAGAGGTCCTCCATCAGTGACTAATTCCCTAGGCAGTCCAAACCTAACGAAGATTTCTTCAAATAAAAATGTTAATACTGATTCTTCATTAGCTTTGAGGAGTGCCTTAGCTTCTACCCACTTAGTCGTGTAATCCGTGCATACTAGTATGTAAACTTTTTGATTTGATGGAGGATTAATGGGACCTATAAAAAATAGTGCCCATCTTTCAAATGGTTCAAGAATTACCTGGGGATTGAGTGGCATTTCATGCTTGTGATTAGGTTGGCCCATTCTTTGACAGCTATTGCAGGCCCTGACATATTTCTTTGCATCTTTGAAGATTGAGGGCTAGTAGTATCCCATCCTGAGAACCTTGTGTGTTGTTCTTTCGTCTACGAAATGTCCTCCACAAGGGCCATCGTGGCAGGCTTTCAATACATCATAAATTTGATCTTCGCCAATGCATCTCCGGATCTCCTAATCGAGTCCTGTGTGAAACAGACAGCCGCTTATCCAGCTGTACCTAGCGCTCTGCTGAATAATTTTCCTTTTTTCTCTATGCGATAGGTGTGATGGTAATTTTCCTGCAACTAAGTAGTTGGAAATGTCTGCATACCAAGGTGAGTGAGCAGATACTGCAAATAAATACTCATCAGGAAAAGAATCATCTACTGGAATATTTTCATTAGTTTTTAACCGAGAAAGGAAATCAGCAACTACGTTTTCTTTTCCTGGTCGATCTACAATTGTGATATCAAATTCTTGTAATAACAGTAACCATCTGGTAACTCGAGCATTTGTAACTGATTTGTTCATTAAGTATTTAATGGCCGAGTGGTCAGTATGCACAAAAGTAGTATAACCAGTAGTGTAATGTCGAAATTTATTGATAGCATAAATAACTGCTAGGAATTCTTTCTCAGTAACTGTATAATTAAGTTCTGCGGGAGTCATGTTTTTACTAATAAAATAAATGGCATAGGGAAGATTGTTTTCTTCCTATCCCAAGAAAGCTCCAATGGTAGTGTCTGAGGCATCAGAGGATATATGAAAGGGGAGTGCCCAATCAGGTCCTCTCAAAATGGGAGCTGTAGACAACTGATGTTTAAGTTCATCGAATGCTATTTCACAATCATTATTCCACTTAAATTCAACATTTTTTGTTAGTAACACAAACAGAGGAGAAGCTATTTTAGAAAAATTCTTGATAAATCTTCTATAATACCCGACATGTCCTAAGAAACTTCTCACATCAGTTTGGGTTTTGGGGATAGGGAGGGCCAGGATTACCTGTATTTTAGCTGGATCGACTTGAATTCCCAAAAATGAAACGAAGTGACCCAATACAATACCTTCATTCATCATCATATGGAATTTTTCAATACTTAAGGCAAGATGTGCTTCTATACATCGCTTAAGTACTTTTTCCAAGTTCTGTAGAGCATCCTCAAAGGTTGTGCCATAAGGAGTAAAGTCGTCCATGAATATTTCTAAGGAATCATTTATCATATCAGAAAAATCCCTATCACCGCTCTTTGAAATGTTGCTGGGGCATTACATAGCCCAAATGGAAGAACCCTATAGGCAAAGGTCCCCCATGGGCTAGTAAAAGTGGTTTTGTCCTGATCCTGGGGTGCAATCTTTATCTGATTATATCCACTAAATCCATCCAAAAAGGAAAAGAATTTCTTATCTGCCAAGTTATCTAATACGTGATCAATGAATGGTAAAGGGAAATGGTCTTTCTCGGTGGCCTTATTTAAGGCTCTATAGTCCACACATACTCGCCATTTCCCATTTTTCTTGGGTACAATTACTAGTGGAGAAACCCATTCACTATCAGATATGGGGTATATAAATCCTGCATTCAACAATTTTTGAAGTTTTTCTTTTACAATTTCCCTTAAACTGGGATTCATTCGTCGTTGGGGTTGACAGACTAGGCGGGATCCTTCCTTAATATAAATGCGGTGAGTGCATAGTTTAGGAGAAATCCCCTTCATATCTGTATAATCCCATGCGAATGCCTTTTTATTTTCACGGAGTAGCTTCATTAACTGTTGTTTTTGATCGTCTGTTAGATTAGGATTTATATTTAACGTTTTACCTGGCTCGATTTCTACTGTTATACTTTTGGAGGGGCTGCCAGCTAATGTCTGAGGTAGATTTTCAGTTTCAAGGTTGTGCTAGGATTCAGATTCCAAGATTGCAGTGAAGTGATTGTGTATTTCTGGACTGACCGAAGAAGGTTCAGAAATAAAGTTGCTGATTAATTCATCTTCGGTTGAGTCTTTGAAAGTTAAAGCTTGTCCGATAGTTAAAATAGGTTGGGTTTCCTCATCCTCATAATCTAACCATACAAAATTGTCGTTATTAATCATGGGTGTGGCATGAGGATAAAGAGTCAGCTGTTTGGTTTCCTGCCCATTAGATATTGTCATTTATCCAGACCTACAGCTGATGAAAGCATCTGCTGTAGCCAGCCAAGGTCTTCCTAGAATCAGTGGATGACCCCCCAACTTTGTTTTAGTTTGTAACACAACAAAGTCGGCTGGGTAATTCCAAGATTCTACGGAAATTACCAGGTCTTCAATGACTCCTTCGGGTTTAATTGTAGAGTGTTCAACCAGCTCTAGGATGGTTGGGGTTTCCCTAATTAAATGCTTCAACTGCAGTAATTGTGCTGTTTCGAGTGTCATAATGTTTATTGCAGCACCTAGATCTACTAGAACTTTATAGACAAAGGTTTTACCAACCTGAACTGTTACTGTAGGGTGACCAGGGTCACCATATTTCACAGGGGGGTCTTTTTCTTTCATCAAAGTAGTTAGTTATCCCATCACATGAACTGTGAGGGGTTCCTTAGCTTTTCTTCTAGGCTTTTTAATACAGATATCCCTAACAGTTCTAGCATAAATAGGAACATCTCTTAGTGCTTGCAATAATGGAATTTTGACATATAAATTCTGCAGTTCTCCTAAAAGATTAAAAGCAGGTGGCTCAAATGTTTTAGTAAGAGCCAATCGTTCAGGAAAGGTTGGCTCTGTTGTTTGAGCAGTCTTGTTAGAAGATGATTCAACTGTTTCAGCATTGTTGTTAGATGAATTTTCCTTTCTAGTTTCCTCTTTTTCAGAGTCAGTAATGTCATCAATGATGGGTTCAAATATCCTCCCAGAACGTAAATGGATATCATTACATTACATAGGGGAGACAGGTTGACTTTGAATATCAATTACCTGCAGAGATTTATTATTGTTTGGGTTGGGGTTAGGTTGCACCGGCAGTTGGGGTTTGATTGACTGGTTGTTCTGCGGAGCGTTAGATGGTAAGGAAAGAGATTGTTGGTGTTGAGGAAATGGAATCTATTGGGCTGTCCAGTTTGGGTTCCATTGATTGAAGTAAGGTTGCTGAAGAGTCCAAGGATTCCACATAGTAGGGTTAGTAAAAGGAGGATTTGGTTGCTGCATAGGTGGAAATTCAATTGGATTAAAGGGTGGGTATTGCATTTGATTCATGGGTGGGTAAATTGTTTGAAAAGGAGAGTGATTATTCCAACGATTAAATGATGTGTTAGAATTCATACCTTGTCTTTGTGGTTGCCATTGTCTCCTTTGTGTCATCAGGTACACTGCTTCAGCTTCTTCTTCAGTTGATTACAGTGCTGCCTTTATTCCTGGCAAAGAGGGGCATTGCTGAGTCTCATGATCCTTTTCACAAATGGTACAAATTGGTACCCTATCCAATGGGAATTCCCTCAGTGGGTGCTTCCCTCTGCATTTGGAACAGAAAATAGACAGAGTTGCTTCTTCTTCTGCCTGCTTCTTTTTAACCTGCAGAGCATCAATTTGTGAAGCAAAAGAGCTTAACATTTCAGTCTTAAATTCTTCAAGCAAATTACCTATTTCATCTTGCGTTGCTCCTCCACTTGCTGATTTCTGGACTCTTGAGTATATACTGTCCCTGCTTTTAGATCTGCTTGTTGCTCCTCTGGAACATCTCATGCAGAGGTTAATAATCTCATCAAATGGTTCTTTGGAGATATCCTCTTTTCCAAGCATATTTAGCATATCCAGGCAGTCATCTCGTACTCCTTTTAGCAGTATTGTCTTCAGAATATCCTTACTCATGGTCGGATGATCTGATCGCTGCAGATTATACTGCAGTCTCTCTACAAAGTCCTCCAGATTCTCGTCCTCTTTCTGGACCATTTTAAACAATTCTTCCTTCCTTTCTCTTGTTCGACAGTAATCCTGGTATTTGGTCAGAAAACTTTCTTTCATCTGATCCCATGTAGTGATTGCCTGAGCCCCTAAGCTCATAAACCATCTTAACGTGTTCCCTTTCAGTGTTGTTGGAAACAATTTTAACTTCTGAGCAGAAGTTACATAATCATAACTCCTACACAATATATCAAATTCAAAGAGGAACTCATTAGGATCTTCAGAGGATAACCCATGAAAATTAGGTAATGCTGCAGGTGGGATGTTCTTCATAGGGATTATTCCTCTTGGGATATCCCCAGTAGGAAACTCTAGGGTGGAGAGTTAATTTTCCCCCCTTCCTTCTGCTCTGTTATCCTCCATTTTTCTTTTCCCTAAATCGCTTGTTCTATCTTCAGCGTCTTCTGTTTCTTCAGGTTCTTCTACTGGTTCCTCAACGTGCTCTGGTGTTTCTAGCTTCCTTTCAGGTCCTAGTACTTCCTTCGTCTGATGATCTGTTTGGGAGGAATACTAGATCTGAGGTCTTCGAGAACTTGTTCTCTGGGATGTCTCAGCCTTTGAAACGATCTCGTCAATGAAAGTTTTTCTTCCTCCTCCTGTGCCCTTAGCTTTCTTGCGTCCTCTCATGCACCTGTTATCTTAAAGGAAAATCATTAATGCCTTTAAAATCTTTTAGTCGCCTTCCCCGGCAACGGTGCCAAAATGTTGGCTGCTTGAATTGTTTATTGATTAAACAGTCGAGTACCACATTAAATTGTCAACCCAGGAAAGTCCTTTTGTTTCAAAGGTGACCTCGTACTATATGCACTTAATTCTAAAAGCATTAAAGGCTGTAGTATAAATAGATCTACTTCCTATCAAACCCTTACTCCGTGTTACAACAGTTATAAACTATTGTAGAGATGAAAGGAAATTAATTAATGGTAACAAATCTGCAGAAAGAAATAATGGCCGTTTGTAACAGAGGACTAGGACCCTGTCCTCAGAATAAGGATGTTCAACACCTACCTCTATGACCAGTTTTCCAATACACACTGAAAAATCCTAATCATCGGTGACACACTTCTCACAGCGCCAATTAATCAAGGAAACAAAGTATCAACAAAAAGGAAATATCAGAAGCAAGGCTAAAAATGTACAGAAATCACACACACACTTAACAGGAAGGAAATGGGTGAATCTTGTGAAGAAGGTGGGCCCTGTCCCTCTCACAAGATTCCCCTGAACACAGATGCTAAGTTAAAATGCTCAGAACAGTGCTTTATTCATCTGCCAAAAAGTCCAATTACAATAGAAGTTCAGACTGCTTTGCACTACAATACTTCCGTTATAACTTGCTAGCTTTCATATGTAGATGTCTCCTCTTTATAGAGGAGACATCTATTACAATAGATTGTCATTATTCATTCAGTTTGATCCTTCTATACAAAAAATAGGAAATCAATTCCTGTTACAACATACTGTTACAACAATGTATATCTTTGTCATCCTTTGTTTAATCGGATCCTTCCGCTGTTGCAAAACTGGTAGTCTTCGTCTATCTCCTCGGGGTCCTTGTACTATCCTTGGTTGTTCCGCTGTTGTTGTCGATTTGGTAAATATCAACTGTTCCTTAAAGCTCTTCATGCTGTTCCTGGTGTTCTAGCATTTGCGACTAAGTTTGGTTGATCGTGCTATATCATCATCGGCCAAGTATAGTTCTGCCAGCTTCAGATGGTTACTGCCCAGCTCGACAATTACTGTTTCATCCTTTGCAAATTAAGACTTTTCCTGCTTTAGTCAGTTGCTGTTTCTGGTGTTGCAGCAACTGCACATTTGTTGTTTCTGGTGTTGCAGCAATTGTAAATTACAATTCTGTGGACTTTGAACAGTTCCAATCAATTGTCAGCGACTTAGCCAATTTCCAAAGATTAATTGTAAATATAACATGAATATGTGTTGAATAATTAAACATATAGCAAATGAGGAGAGTTACTTCATACCTTGGAATGATGAGGTCAAAATGTTATCAAGGGTTTCTACTTATGGGCTTAAAAGGGTAAGATCATGACAAAATATGAGGTCAAAAGTAGACAATATGGAGTCCTAACAAGACCATTAGAAAAAAAAATGAAGTACAAATGCCTTGAACTCACTGGGCTAGAGTTCCTTGAAAATAGTTGCAACTTGTCTTTGTATTAGCTGAAAATATGATTACATGCAAGCTTCCTTCACAAAAAGTTCAGCCCTCTTCTCTTGAGGAGGAATGATACATATAAACTCTCCTAGACCACTTTCCCACCTTCAGGATTCGAATTCCAATGTAGAGGAACTGACTCCAAGATTCTCTCAACCAACAGGTGAGAGTGAGAAGGTGAAACTCAAACACTTCATGGAGAGTCCGTTTAGGAGTTTGCTTCTTTTATGAGGCCCAATAAACATAAAAAACAACCTATTATGTACATTTAGTCATGCCTACATCACCTAGCCTTGAAACTAGTGCCAATACATAGAGAATCTTCACTTTGACTAAGTCAAACTAGAAACTAGAAATTTACACAATGTAATTTACAATTTGAAACACAGAAGTGTAGAAGTGTAGCACTGACTTCGAGCTGATTTTTAGGTGCCTTCCACGAGTTAAAATGACAAAATTAGAGAATGGTCAACTATTCCTTCAAGTCTAGTTTCTAGAAAAGTTTGAATTTATGAATTTGGACCATGGAAAGGACTTCAAAAATCCATTCTCCCAAGATCACTCCAGAAGCGTAGCGCCTGTCAAAAAATGGTCAAGAATGCTAGTCTTTTTCCACTTTTTTTTCCTTTTTCTCCAAACCTGAGCCACCTCTGCAAAATATGAGAAAATGGGATTTCAGAGGATGGAAATAGATTTCCAAAAAGATAGACCTTTCCTCAAATGAAGGCCTAAGGAAAAAGCACAGCGCCTTGAAGTTGTTGAATTTTTGAATTTGGACCAAAATTTCTCAAAAAACTCAAAATGATCAGAATTTGCTCAAAATTGGAGGGAAGGTGTAAAAACATGTTTGTTATAGCTTCATTGATGCTTCAACAACCATCTCTAAGTTCTGCTCATCCTTTGGGTCTTTTTTGGCCTCCTTGAGCTTATTTTCAAGTTGCTTTACTTTGACATTGGCAATCATGCTTTGAGCTTGGTAGTGGTGCGCCATGTGTTTGAGAAACTGATTATGCTTGTTTGCCTTCTCAAGGAGATGCTCTAGGTGTTCATTTACCCTATTTAGCCAATATTCCTTATCATGATGAACCTCTAAGGCAATCCTATCTTCTTGGTCAAGGTCCTCATTCATCAGAATTTGTTCTTGCTCTTCTTACAAAGCTTTCTTGAGGCCTCTTGTTCTTGGTCTTTTCCTTTTTCCTCTCCCCTTTGATGCTTCAGGTTCGCTTGATTCCATTATCTCCTTACCTTTTCCAACTTGCTGCAATAATTTGGCTTTTTCCTTTTCTAGGATCAACTCCTTTGCTTTGAGTTGACTATTTTCCTGCTCAAGGAATGATATAACATATTTTTCTCTTTCCAAATTGATTGTTAGCTCCTCGATTTGATAGTCCTTATCCATGATTGTTTGTCGCATGTTTGAAATCTAATCCTCAGCCTATGAATCAACTAGTTCAAACTCATGCCCAACTGTGCCTTTATCCTTTGATGTCGATCCCTGTTTTGTTGATGAAGAAGGCTTGGCCCCTTTCTCACCATGAGAAGCAAACACAAGTCCTTTTCATATTTGGTATGTTTTGGTCACCTTAGGTCTAGGTGCCTTGGGAACCTCCTCTGATTTGTTTGATAACCCTAATTCCATAGGTTGTGCTGATGTGTCTTGGTGATGTCTTAGTGAAGCAATCTCATTTCATTTTTTAAAGCCTAAATGATAGGAAAAGGGAAAAAATGGTGAGGTATGAGTGGAAAATGAAGTGACGTGAAGGTGGAGTTTGAAAAAATGGTAAAGGGGGTTTGAAAGAGGTGGAAATGAAATTTGGAGAGCTGATGAAAATTAGTGGAATAGGAATGAAGGAACAATGTGCTTGTAAAAGGGAAAAAATTGAGTTTTTAGGGAAAGTGCCCAAAACCTCTAGGAATGAACTAGGGTTTCAATCTTAGTGAGGTAAATTTATGCTCTGAGGTTGATTGAGTGGATTATATGGCATATCAATTATGTATAAAGGTGTAGGGTAAGATTTTACATGTTAAAAATCGAGAAAGGAAAATGGTCATCATCAACCCTATCATTTTTGCATGAGAAATTCAATGAAAATCCATAATTGAATAAAGCTTTGGCATGGATTGATTTTTCAAATTAAAAAGGTAAGTGAGGTGGTGTACTTACTTGTATCTCAGTTTAGGATTGCAATAAATTTTGCAAGTTAAAAAGGTAAGTAAGGTGGTGTACTCACTTGTATCTCAGCTTAGGATTGCAATAAAACAAGTGAGCAAGCTTAAAAATTGGGTTTAGGTGAGTTTTAGGCAATTTTAGCTACTCTTGCCCAAGCACAACACAGTGTTCCTGAGCACAACACCAGGCCTCCAAGCGCAATACAATCTTCCTTAGTGTAGCGCCAACCTTCCAAACCGCTTTTGGAGGCCTTACTGCTCCACATTGAGAGCTTGATAGCTCGTTGGAAAGATCTTGAAGGCTTCTATAATATAGAATCCTCCAGCATGCAATTTGGACAATCCATAAGGGAGAAAAATTGAGTTTCCCAAGGTCACTCCAAAACCTAGGGTGTCTCTAACAAAAGAGCATCTCCAACTTGTAGAGCACTTGTCATGCATAATTAGTCGATCTTGCGGACAAGACAGACCTTCCTAGAATCTAATGAAGACCTAATGACAAACAAACCAACCAGACACTATCTTTCTCTAAATGCGTTTTATAAATAATGGTAAACAAATGTGTTTAAGGGCCTACCTCATGTCCAACGCAAGTTCGGAGATGCCTTCGCTCCTTTGATCCAAGTAAGTTCCTTCGTCGCAAACCTGCAAGCACAAACAAGGCAAACAATTAAATAGCACCTGAATATCCAATATTATAAAACATATTTAACATGAAAGTCAAGGAGTCCATGAAACAAATAGCATAAGATACTTGTTGAGAAAATGAGCTTGATTTTATTAATTCAAAAGAAAAGAACCTTACAACCTTTGCCTTGACGCTGTACAAGCTCCTTCCAGGGTCCAAGAAGAAGTCAAGTCTCCTCTACTTTGACAAGCTTCACTCACTCCCCAATGAAGCCAAAAAGGTATGTGATCTCTCCTCTTAAGCTCAAATAGGAAGTCTTGATTTCACTAGCATTTTCCCTCAAAAGTTCAGCTTCTAACCTCCCTGGCCACTGACCCAATGCCTCAATTTATAGTGCAATGGAGATCAGTTACCGGCTCCTCCTTCAAAGGGATAGAGTTCTCCTTCAAAGGGATAGCTCCTCTCAACAAGGGATTAGTTCCTCCTATGATGGGATGCATGAACCACTTGGAGCGAACAATCCACGTAACAAATGCTTCTAGAAAACTATAGAATTAACCCAAGATGAGTTTTTTAAGATAAAGATTGTGCCTTTTGACTTTTACAGGGGTACGCACCTTCCCCTTTACATACAGAGCGTATAAGTACGCAGAAACCTTGAAAAAAAGGCGCGAGCCCGTAGGCAAAAGAAAGAGAAAGTGCAGAACCAGAGTTACATTGCTTTTTTGATGTCTTTCTCTCTTTTCTCAAGCTTGTTTTGAAGAGCTGAGGTTTAAGACTTGCTTAGGAAGCTGTTATAGGTGATGATAGGCCTACACCGACTGCAAATAATCAAGGTGACGATATTTTTGTGTAACAGTTTGCCCCCTAAAGTGCGAAGTCTGTAGTATATGAGGATTTCATTTTTCATTTAGGAAGAGTGGAGTGCTTTATCATTTCGAGGATCATCTTGTGGAGAGCCCGGTTGGAACCTGTAAAAACATTCAATGCAAAATATATATATGAGATCATATCATCGCTGAGGTAGGCATTCCCATACTCAGATAAAAACTGACTAAGAGACTGAAAAATGACTAGAAGACTAACTACTGCTCTGAGATAGGAATGATTTCATAACACATCATAAGTACAGACACATGTGGAAACAGTATGGGCGCAGCCATCTGTTTATGAATAGTCCATAATATAATGAATACAAAATTCCTCGCAACCTGGATGGTGGAAACTAGATCCAGGGTCTTCATTTCTACGTCCCGAAATAGTACGATTCTATCCATGCGATTGAATGTGTCAAATTCGAACATGGTAGAAACCGCTTGATTACCAGTCAATGATGTAAATCGTTAACAAGCGTGAGAGAAACCACCAATAATGATAATGGCTCTCAAAGTACTCAGCACAATCCATGAAATGTGATAAGATGTGTTGATGTCGAACATGTCACAGAATCCTTTGATCGAAAGTCGATGATGTAAACTGTCGTCAAAGGCGAGAGACCTACCATTGAGGCATGGATATCTCAAGGTATTGACGATTCCTAGATCATCTTTCTAGATAATGAGCCGGAGTCGATAGAAAGCGATCCATCGTAAGCAAGCTCACGACACGAAATCATAGATCAAGTTAAAGAAATTTAGTTGCAAGGATTGACTCAGGGATGGTTAAGATGGATGACAGACATTTTGCAGATGAATGGCTTATTTGCACTGAGCTCTTGAACACATAATGACACGACAGATGGTTTGGTGATGATTGACCCAAAGTTAATACCCAGAAACTGGCTGAAGGCTTTCAATATGGTTTGATCAACTGTTAGGTAAAGGATTTCCCAACCCAGGTGAATGAAAGTGTCGTGTTCAAGAGTGGTTATAAAGTATGACAAACAGACTCACTTTTCTCTCTTTTCCCCCACATTTCTGGCAAGTACCTCTTTATTTTTTACAAGCTTGAGG
>APFE030901583.1:39379-144092 GCA_000404065.3 Pinus taeda | reverse complement strand
GTATCTAGAGAAGGATAGCTCTTATTTGGTTTGTTTGTCATTAGAGAGTCTTAGACTCCTAGGAAGGTTAGATTTGCCCGCAAGTATAACTCATTCCGCGTGACAACCTGCGCTAGTGTTATTACAATTACCAAATGAACACATACTCATTCGTCCATCGTATCCACCAATACAATACGTTCCATCACGCAGCACATCACAGGATTTAACCCACGCATAATAGATCACAACCAAAACAAAGGAAAAAAAAACAACACATCTGTTCATCTATTATTTGACAACGCAGGTCCTTAATTTACATGGCTATTTGAATAAATGAACAGCAAAACAAAAACGCTGGTCCAACACCGCTTCAGGCATATCAAGACTTTGGTATGTAATCATAAAAAAATTATCACACTATCGACCCCGGATTCTAAACCAATTCTAGCCTATCACACACAGTTACATAATTCCCTTAATCTGTAGAATGCCTCCTCTGTTTCATCACCGAATCCGATTATGGATTACTGGTCCCTTTTTTACAAAAAATGATGCCGATCTCTTTTCATTTCCCTTTGACCGCAAATTTCTTTCAATGAATCTACTCTCTGCCATATCTCCGTTAGATTTTTAATGCAGGTTCGATGATTGACCAATATTCCGATCCAACGCAGTTGTATTAGCCACAATCAGCGGTTAGAATAGGTATACAACACATGTTTATAACAATTTGCCAGATTTCAAGTGCTCTTAAATCAAGATTGCCCATGAGAAATCGACATTGATCCACTCCAAGAGATCTTCAGTTTTCCATTTATTTCCACCAGAATCGCCCTTCTTTAGCTTCTGTTATACCACTAATTACTCTAACAATAGATAAGGTGATCTCCATAAATTTATTCCAACAAACATATCAATATGCGCCTAACAAATCAAATACTAAATGGAGAGATTTAATCTATTACAACAACAAACTAACTGTGAACTCGACTCTCATAGTAATACTACCATCAACAGCAAATGAAATACGATTTTTCAAGCCACAACATGTGGGAAATTTCCCACATTGCTGGCTCGTCCCGATGCTCCTACATCACAAAGCATCTAAGATAATTGTTTTAGGGGTTTTGTTTTAATTTGGAGGGCCAATATACGAAAGAGATGTAACATTGTAATGCATAACCTTGTGAATAATATTAATATCAAAGGAGAGGGTTGCTATAAAATTTCACACAGTGATATAGCTTGTATGGTGACGAGCAGAAACAAAGAAATAATATGATTATCATAGTTTTCAAATTGAAAATTAAATAATCATAAGTATGAAAACCTTTAAACTATGTTCAGAAGGTTTCAAAGAATATTCTTAAGCTTACAAAAGATGTTGATGATTTGTTGATTAAGAGGGAATTAATTTAAAAAATAGTCCATTAATTCATTCTCTTTATAGATTATCACTTCAGAAGCTTATAGGAATAGATTGAAATCCAATTATTCCTACCTAGTTATGTCTGTAAGACATAAGAATATGAAGAAAAACATAATGAGTAATACTGGAAAAACTCACAGGAAACACAAATTATGTAAAAAATAATTCAAAATCCTTTGCTTTGTATTAATGATTCAGAAAAGTCAAATACATCAAATGTTTAGAAATGCTTCGTCAAGGGTGCAACCCATAATAAATCATGAAGAGAGTTATTTATACAACAATAGAGCTAAGAAAATATCCTAAATTGTTTTTACAAAAATAGATTATTATAAAATCAAAATAAAGACTGCTAGTTGATCTGGCACTATTTTGATGTTGCGTTGTTGGTGATCGACACTACAACAAAATAGGTAATTTGCGCCATATTTAACACCAGATTTTAGTGCATTTTTTTCTCAATTGGGATGAGCAGCCTGGCGCTAAATCTGGCTCTATTGTACAATTTTTAAAGTGTCATTTTTTGCACCAAATTTTGCATCTTTTTTACGCCAAATTTTCCATCATTTTTTGCATCATATTTTGCACCAAGATTTTCAATTGGTTTTACAACAAGTTTTGCTTCTAGTTTTGTGCCATTTTTCGCATCATTTTTTGCTTCCTCTTTTGTGGCATTCTTTGCTTCTAGTTTTGTATCATAATTTGCATTGATTTTTACACCATCTTTGGCATCTAATTTAGTGCCTTTTTTTACATCCAGTTTGTGCCAATTTTTGCATCTGGTCTTATGCCACTTTTTGCTTCTAATTTTGTACTTATTTTTACATCTATTTTTGTGCCATTTTTTCTAACTTTTTTTACACCATTTTTTCCATCCAATTTTGCACCATATGTTGAATCTAATTTAGTGTCAAATTTTTCATGCATTTTTGCACCATTTTTTGCATCTACTTTTGCGTTTTATTTATCTCCCTTTTTTGCATCCTATTTTGCACCATATTTTGCATTTAATTTTGCATCATTTATTTCATCCAATTTAACATCATTTTTAACACAATTTCTTGCATCCAATTTTGCATCCTTTTGAGCATCTAAATTTGCATCCTATGTTGAACCATATGTTGCATCCCATTTTGTGTCTATTGTTATGTTCAATTTTGAGCCATTTTTTTCGCCTACTTTTGCATTTGTTTTTTCACCAAGTTTTGAATGATTTGTTGCACGTCATTTTACATCCAATGTTGCATCTCAATTTGCATCCACATTTGAGCCATTTTTATGCCCATTTTTGCACAATTTTTTCTTCTTTTGTGTCCAATTTTGCACCATTTTTTATGTCCAAATTTGCATCCTTTATGGTATCTAAATTTTCATCCTTTTTGGCTTCCAAATTTGCATCATTTTTTCTACCACATTTGCATGTCATTTTGCACCTAGATTTTAGTTTGAATTTTCATCTAGTTATGCATCATTTTTTACATTCTTGGTTTCACCCTTTTTTAGTCCCATTTTGCATCTTGTTTTGTGTATTTTCTTATATCCTTTTTTCATGCTAATTTTACACCATTATTTGAATCCTCATTTTAGTGTCCTTTTTTGCATCATTATTTGTGCCCAATTCGGTATCCTTTCATACGCCCTATTTTGTTCCCTTCTTTTTGTCTAGTGTTGCACCATTTTTTTTATTTTACTTTAAAACCCTTTTTGGGTCATTGTTTGCATCTTGTTTTGATGGCTAGTTTAACATCCAATTCTACTCCCAATTTTGCATCCATGGTTAAATCCACTTTTGGCTTCTTGTTCATTTTACTAAGTTCATTTACATAGTGAAATATATTAAAGTTTCTGAATATCATTTTGTTGTAGGATTTATTGCGTGGTTAGATGAAAATAAAACCCTCTCAGTTTATCCCAGAAACCTAGGACAAACCAATTAAGAGAAAGGTTGTTCTAAGGCTTAGGATTCTTAGTAGATCAAGATGTAGAGTATAGATTAAGAAAAAGAGAATGAATTCTTGTGAGTCCTCGCATGCAGGTCTTCTTGGAGTTTTTGGTATAGCTAGGAAGCGCTCCTAGCTAGCTCAAAAGATTGGTCCTACACATAACAGAGAGAATAAAGCAACCTTCACAACATAATATCTTGATAATAAAAACTATCAGAAACATATAAATATTATTGAATAAATAAATACAAACCAAAATTCCATACATCCATTAGTTAAATAGAAGAAGTAAAGAATGAATAGAAACATATGGATTGAACAACAACTGATCTATATGAATAAAGGAGTTGGAGGAAAGTTACAACAATCATATGTAGTTGCAACAACACCTCCCCCAACTCATAGCTCCAAAACTCTCCTCTCAAGATAGATCTCAGCAACGTGACAATACAAGAATTCCCATCATTTTTTCAATGGCCAAGCCTCCAATATATAGGAAAGTACAAGAATTCCCATCATTTTTTCAATGGCCAAGCCTCCAATATATAGGAAAGTGAAGGCTATGAAGATTTACCAAATTCCTCATTATTCAATTTGGGAAAAATATTTTGGGTGAATAATGTTTCCTCATATAAAAATGGCCTTTTCCACTTTTTAAATGCTTTTGTGCTTAGGAAAAAGCTTCTCGATGCTTTATGGCTCTTTCCCGCTTTTGTATGCTTTTATTTTTTAGGAAAAAGCTAAATATGAGGATAAAGAGATCACATTCCACCATATGAGTTTCCGAAAGTGAACAAGAGTGTCAAATTCAAAATTCTAGTTTGCTTATGTTTTAGTTTTTTTTTAATATATATTAGTTTTAGTATTTTTTTATTTTCTAAAAAAATATATTTAGTTTTTGATATTTTTTTATATAAGAAAAATTATATTTTGCTTTTATAAAAATGGATTTTTAAACATTCAATTCATGCTAAATTTGTGATTTATGATAAGAGTTTAAATTCCTATATAAAAAAAGTAACTCAATGCCAATGTGTTGTGTCATTGACATGGGTGTTATACATCTCTCCCTTGCTAAGTTATAGAATGTGCTTGGGTTTTCTTAATGTAATAAAATTAACTATGTTCTTCATGATATCTTGAACTATTCATCATGAACCAGGCTAATAAAACAATAAAGTTAAAATAGGTTTGCCTTTGTCCTTTATAGATATTTGTCCCCATTAATCTTTATCTTAATAGATTAATTGTCTTATGGTGGCCTTGAGTAGTCACTTCCATTAGTTGCATGCTTTATAGTTTTATGTTAGTGACATTTTTTAGGCTTGATAATATGTTATTTAATTTATCAAAATGTGTTATTGTCCATATTATTGTTAGGTTTTTTAGCATGTTTTAGCAAAACATTCCCAAAATTTTTCATTTCTTGATGAAATTGTTTTGGATATTTTTTTTAATGATTCATTGATTGATGAAATTGTTATGGATATTTTTTTAGTATATTAAATTGTATGTGATAAAGTTAAAAGTCACCTCTTTTTTAGATTTTCATTGGTCAATTTCCCTTAAGGCCATCAAGTTCACCATTTGGTCCCACGTTAAGGAAATATAGGAGTCATGAAGTCGAATTGTCCAAGCACTTAAATCTTGACACATGTTCTTTTTTAGTCACATTATACTTACTTTCTATGTAAATTCTCGATGAAAATAGTCTCATGGAACATGAGGGGCCTCAATAGTAAAGGAAAACAAAGAATCCTAAAAGAAAAATGGTACGCAAAGCACCCATCAATAATGTTGATATAAGAAGCAAAAATATTAAGTGAGGTTCTACCTCATATAATTAGAAAATGGGGGAGGAATCTCCAAGTAGTAGTGATTGATGCTTAGAGATACTTGGGTGGAATGGTTATTATTTGAAATGATCAAGACATCAAGGTTACCAATATGTTTACCTCTTTTCGCATTAGGATGATACAATTTTAGTTACTTGACATCGAGGACTACTACCATGTATCCAATGTCTATGACTCCAATATCGCAAATGGAAAACCTTTATTTCTCAATTCTATTTCTAGCACAAGTAATTTATACTCACCATCTCCATGGACTATTGGGAGTGACTTCAATATTATCAAGTGTCTCGAGGAAAAGAAAGGATGAATCACAATGTTTAACAAGATATTTTGTAAACTATACCATTAAAGCCATAAATTAGTCTCCATTAAAGTTTTCAAGCAATGAGTTTCCAACCCACACATGTGGATCAAGGAGATGTAATACATGTGTGTGTGATGACTAACTTAATACATTTTTCTAATAACTCCACAAACTTATGTATTTCACTCCATCACATAAATGGACAATAGTGTAACATAAGTAAACCAAGAGTAGACATGAAACCCTTAGGGAACAAACATTCCTTAGATCCTCAATTAGGTGATTAAATGATGAAGTGAAAATTCAAGGGGAAAATAGGATTTCATGATTTATTTATCAAAAACATGTGATCAAGTGTGACTAGGAGTGTATATATTCATATATTTTCCAAAGAGGGAGAGAATACATGAGTTACCATTCATTGGCCCTTATTTTTCTTTCTTTTTCATTTTATTAAATATAGGACTTAGGGAATAAGGTTTTCATAAGTTTGGCACAACTCATAGATATAAGATTTACGTGAATTTTCACTTCAACCTTAGAGTTTAGACTTAGATAAATCAATATAGTGTATTTTTAATGATTTTGGCTTTCACTTTTTGATTTTATTTCATCACAAATGACAAAAGGGGAATATTTTGCCACAAATCTATGAATGCTTAATCATAAAGGCGTCATGTGATGAAAAAAAATTAATGATGTTATTCTCTATGAAAATGATGGGTATTCTTGAGAAAATCTTATGCTTGTGGATGTCTCCTCTCTGGTTGAGAGGGAGTGAGGGTAGATACCATATTATCCATGTGTCATGTACTATGGCCAGGACTAACAATCGTAAGCCTAGTAAAGACACTAGTAGGGAGAATGGTGGATTGGATAAACATCTGGTACCAACATTCTTTGAGAATTTGGACTTTGACTAGGACTAATCGCCATAAGTCAAGTACATTAATCCAAGATAAGAATAGTCATGAGGATTAACATTTCCTGATGTCAAACATTATGATAGTGGATTAGGAAATGATCATGTGAGGACATATCTGGTGAACATCCTAGTGGGGTAAGTGCCTAGAGAGGTAGTGGTGTCCAAATTTATGCGTCCCAACATTATGCTCTGATCTAATGGAGAGATAAACTTGTTAGTCAAGGCCTTACTATTTTGACAATGTCGGCTATGATGATGTAAATCATCATTGATGCTTATCAATCCAGATCCCTTCTTATATGAATATTTCAACTTGAGAGTACTTTTTTGTCTCATTATGAGTACCTCCCTAGTTTAGAGAGAGGGTCATCATCTTCATTATTGCCATCACGACCACCATCAATATCATCATTATTGTCATCATTTCATTATCGTCATAATCACCATTCATGTCTTCTTCATCATCATCATCATCATCATCGTCATGATTATGGATATTGTCATCAATTCTTTATAATTATAGGCATCATAAGAAATATCATCAACCTAAAAAATGTTACGAGTGCTCGAAAAGGGTTGTTAGGACACATGATATATGCAAGAAAAATAACAACTTTATTTTTTAGAGATGATCGATGATCATCATCATTACTACCACTATCATCGTCATTATAATTGTCATCATTCCCATCATCATGACTAATATAATTTTTATCATCATTGTTGTCATCTTCATCATGAACATCATAATCATCATTCTTACCATTATTGTTCTTGATGATGACCAAGATGAAAATAATGATAATGATGATCAGATGATGATGACTTGGAAGATGACGCCAAAGATAATTATTATAATTTTGACCATGACAACATTTAAAATTTGGGAAGAATGGCCAAGGTCATTAGCATCATCATCATCATTGTCATTGTAACTCTCATCATCTTTATCATCATTGTCATTATCATAACAATCACAATTCATGTCGTCGTCATCATCTTCATTATCATCATTGTTATAATTATTGACATTGTCATCAGTTGTTCATAATTTTCAATGTCATAAGAAATATCATCAATGCAAAAAATATGATGTGTGTTGGAAAAGGGATGCAAAGTTGAACAAAAAAAATGGGAGTAAAAATAGACGTAAATTTGGATGAAGAGTGGACACAACATAATTAGATGTACAACAAGACAGAAAAATTGACACAAAAGTGGATGAAAAATTGGAGGAAATAGTTGATGCAAACTTGAACACAAAATAGGATTCAAACACGGATGAAAAAGTGGAAGAAATCATGGGCACAATAATAGGCATAAAACTTAGCATGAATTGTGGTGAGACAAATGTGGATACTACAATGAATGTAAAAAAAATGATACAAAATTGAATGCAAAAAAGAGGAAAAGTTGGATGAAAAAAGGGATGTAAACATGGGTGCAATAGTGAACACAAAATTAGTTGCAAAATTGGACCAATCAAAAGTGGATGTAAAAGTAGATTCGAAATGGGATGCAAAAAACATAAACAATATTTGATGCAAACTTGGACACAAAAGAGGATACAAATGTGGATGCAATAGTGGAATAATATGGGTGCATACGATATGGCATAAGAATGGCACAAATGCATAGCAAAAAAAATGGAATGAGAAAGTGGATGTAATATAGACAAAAAAAAAAATGCAAACTTATATGCAAAGACAAAGATGCTATAAGGGATTAAAAGTGGATGCATAATATGGGTGCGAATTACATGAATGAAACAAAATGGATGAAATGGAAGTACATATGCAAAAGAATATACGGAATGAGATGAAACCCAACACAAAGTGGAATGCAAAATATGATGCAATGTTTTATGCACAATAAGGATGTGAAGATGGATGCAAAAATGGAAGAAACGTGGGTAACAATAGTAATCCAAAACATGGCAAAATTGTGTCAAAACAAAAGTGGATGTAATGATAGATACAAAAAAAGAAGCAAATGAAGATGAAAAATAGGATGCAAAAAGGGATGTAAAAGTGGGCATAAACATGGGTGCAACAATGGATGTAAAATATGATGCAAAAGTTGATGCAACAAAATTCTATGCAAAAGTAGATGCAATACAAGACACAAAACCTAATGCAAATATTGACACAAAAGTGGATATAAAAATGGATTAAAAATAGATGTAAAAGTAGATGAAAACCTAGATGTATATGAGGATGCAATCATGGATGCAAATTTAGAAACAAAAAAGGGTGAAAAGGGAGGTGTCAAACTAGGTGAAAATTATGGCACAAGAAAAATAGATGCAATAGTGGACACAATAACAGATGAAAAAGAGGATGTAAATATGGATGAAAAACAAGATTTAAAAGTCAATGCAACAAAAGTAGATGCAAAAACTAGACACAAACCTTGATGCAAAACTTGGAACAAAGGGGATGCAAAAAATATGCAAAAATGGATGCAAAAAATGATTTTAAAAATGATGCAAAAGTTGATGCAAGTGTAGGCTCAAAAAGTGGATGCAAAAGATGGTGAAACAAAATTAGGTGCCAAACTTGATGCAAAACATGGTGTAAAGGATGGCATAAAACTTGGCATAAAACGTGGCATAAAACTTGCTGTAAAATCTAGTGCAAAACCTATTACAATACCTGGTGCTAAACTTGATGTAAGAATTGTTGCAAAACTCGATGAAAACTTTGCATCAAATTTTGCACCATATTTGATAAATGGACACAAATATCACCAAAAATGGTCTCTAGATACAAAAAAGGAAGCAAAAAGGGATGCTAATCACAGGGTTTTGTTGTAGTGCTATAACATCAAACCCATCACAGATGAGGTACTATTTGATTTTTCTCCTCTTTAAGTTTATGAAGTATTATTAGGCCAACCATACTTATGAAAGCGACATGCTCTGTATGAGTCTAAGCCTTGCACTTTTATTATTACTTTGGGAAATAAGTTGTATAGGATACCAGAGGTAGCACCACCTACCACCATTTCTTTGATCACTGCGAAGTAATGTAGTAAGTTCATTTCCTAGACTGAGAAATTTGTTTTCCTTATGGTTCACCCTTGGGGAAAGAAGAATATTGTGGCCACAACCTCCAGAAAGGGCTCCTCCAAACGAAAACATCAGATGGACAAGGTTGTGGAGGAGTACAGGGACATCTTCACCTCACCCACAAGGGTACCTCTACACTGTCAGGTCAAGCACTCCATCGATCTGACCTTGGGCGCGCCGTTACCTAATGGGTTGATCTATCAATGCTCTCTTCTAGAGAATGATGAAATCAAGAGGCATATTTAGGAGTTTTTGCAGAAAGGACGCATTAGGGAAATTTCATCGCCCTGTGGGATCCTGATCGTGTTGGTACAAAAGAAGTATGAGACTTGGAGACTTTGTATCGACTATTGGGTGCTAAACAAGATCACTGTCTAGAATAGGTATCCAATCCCACGGATTGACGACCTTTTGGACCAGATCAAGGGGGCCAAATATTTCAACAAGAGTGACTTGAAGTCTAGTTATCACCAGGTACCAATAGAACCCTCCAATGTGTGGAAGACTGCCTTCAAATCCAATGAGGGTCTTTTTGAATGGCTAGTCATGCCTTTCGTGTTGACAAATGCCCTCGCAACCTTCATGAGGCTGATGGATGACATCTTGCAACCCTTCACTAACTCATTTGTGGTGGTGTATCTAGATGAAATTCTAATCTTCAACTAAAGTTGGAAAGATCATCTCCACAATATTCGACAGGTCCTCCAAACCCCGAGGAAACACAGTTTGTGTGCCAGTTTGGAGAAATGCACTTTTGGTATGACCCATGTTTAATATTTGGATACATCATGGATGAACGGGGTGTGTATGTGGACCCAACCAAGATACAAGTCATTTGGGATTGGCCAGCCCCAACCACTCTTATAGAGCTTTGCAACTTTCTCGATCTTGCCAACTTCTACCACAAGTTTATGTTGGGTTACCTCACATCACTTGGATTTTGAGTCAAGTTACCAAGGGAGGAGAGAAAGTAAAGTTATTTTGGTCTAAATCCAAACAAAAAGATTTTTTCGAGTTGAAACATTGCCTTTATTTTGCACCAGTGCTCACATTACCAGACCTGCAACAACCATTTGAGATTGAGACAAATTCCTATGACTATGATATTAGTGCAGTTCTTACTCAGCAGGTGCATCCCATGGTATATCACAATGAGAGACTTTCATACACAATCCAAAAGTATATCACCTATGAAAAAGATATGTATTCCATTGTGTAGGCCTACCGACAATGGAAGCATTACATTATGGGAAAGGAAACTGTCATCCACACAAACCATTGAGCCCTACAGTTCATACATACATAGGGGAAGTTGTAGAAAAATCACCATCAGAAATGGTCCACATACCTGCAATAGTTCCATTTGAACATTAAGCATAAGAAGGGAAGCACCAACAATGTTGTAGACTGCCTCAGCTGACGCTGGTTATGGAGATGACCACTATGCTCGACTCTTGTGGGCACGAGACTACGGGGTATTCGCATATTTACAAGAACGATCCGAAATTTGGAAACACATACCAGACACTCCTAGAAGGCAAGAAAATTCCAAATTTTCACCTCCAGGATGCACTATTATGCCACTTAGGATACCTCTATGTTCCTTCAAGCGAGCGTGCCAAGATGATTTGGGAGGCACACTATAGTCAGGTCGCTAGACATTTTGGGGTAAAGAAAATAGTGGCAGTGCTACAAAAGTATTTTTATTGGTCGAACCTTCAATAGGATGTTGGGAAGTACATCAGATCCTACATTACCTGCACCATTGCCAAACCAACCATCAATAATCGAGGCCTATACGCTCCTCTTCCTACTCCTAGTTGACCTTGGGAATCCATCTCCATGGATTACATGTTAGGCCTTCCTTCTACTAAGCATGGAAACAACTGTGTTTTCGTGGTCATTGACAGAGTCTGCAAGATGCCCATTTTAGCAGCCTACAAGAAGAGTATCATAGAAGAAGCCATTGCTAAGCTATTATTTGCACAAGCGTAGGTACACTTTGGGATCCCACATTCCATTATCTCATATTGAAACAACAAGTTCCTGAGTACATTTTTGTCAAGGCTCTGGTCGATGTTGGATACCAAACTCACCAAGTCAACAAATTTCCACCCCCAAATGGATGGCCAAAAAAAGGTCGTCAACAAGATGATCGTACACATCCTTTGTATGTACAACTCGAAGCATCGATTCACATGGGATGATAGCCTCCCCTATGTCCAACATAGCTACAACAAAGATCTCCATAAATCAACTGGCCACATCCCCTTTAAGTGGGGTTGGGATTCCAACCACTATAACCCATTGATGTGGCCATACAATTTGCAACTACTCAGGAAAATTCGACTCATGTCCAGTCTGAAGATGACAGGGCTAACAAATTCATTGAGCGTATTCATCACATTCATCATTAATTCCATGGAATATTGGACAAAGCCAATTCTAATTACAAGTAATATCATGATTTGCAATGGGTGCAACAAAAGTTCTAGGTGGGCGATAAAGTTTGGTTAAATTTGTAGAAGGAGAGCCTTGTTAGGCCCCACCTCAAGCTTCGATCACTCTGATATGGGCCTTCCACCATCACTAAGGCTATAGGGGATGATGATTTCAAGCTCAAAATTCCACCATTCCTTTAATTGCACTTAATTTTCAATGTGGATTGCCTTCGACCATAATTTCCATCAATATTGGACACATCAAACATTGCAGAACAACTCACACCAACAACGTTAAGCCCAAACTTCATGGAATAGGCCACAAATGATTGGATCATGGACACATAGATCAAGAACACTCTCCTGTACAAGGCAAGTGGCTCTCCAGGGACCAAGTTCAATAGATGTTTCCCCATCTCATGGAGGCACTCAACGGAATGGAGACCATTTCTTCCTGGGGGGAGGACTTATCCAGGTGGATATTGGTGGTCACTCGCCTATTCAACTTTGACCCCCACTGTTTTTTCTCTTAAGTTATGTTAATTGTAGCACAACTTACTATTTTTGGCACTTTTTTGGGTCCTAAACTTTTGGAGGCATTTTGAGAGACTAAAAGATGTTTTTAGGGAAAATGGAGAAACTAGAAAAATCCCAAACCAGCTTGTTCATTTTTTTTGGCCTCCTCTTTGACATCTTTGAAATGAGGTATTATGGTAGACAAACTCAGATCATATGCCAAAGTTACGACCTCGGGAAGTTTATGTACTAATTTACTCAAACGAGGTCCGCATTTTTGGTGCCTCATCTCCTTGGGTTAGGTTTTTGGATGTTTAGGGTTTTCCATTGTTTCACAATAATAAATAGCTTTCAAGACTCATTGTAACACAGTTCAAAGCCATCTAGCCGCCACATCTCTTCTCAGAGATAAGCTACCATCGACCGAGATAGTTTATTTCCATTTCTGTATGCAAGCATATTCCAATTCTTTGATATTAATTAAATGAATTTTTATTTCTACTACCTCTCTGTGTTTATGTGTATATTAGTGTTTTGTTG
This sequence comes from Pinus taeda, assembly GCA_000404065.3. Taxonomy (NCBI): domain Eukaryota; kingdom Viridiplantae; phylum Streptophyta; class Pinopsida; order Pinales; family Pinaceae; genus Pinus; species Pinus taeda. The sequence goes on along the minus strand of APFE030901583.1, from coordinate 131,086 downwards.
CATTCCTGCATAAGTCTGGATCATTGGTATCAGAGTGGTCTACTTTTTCTCTGCTTTTCTTTGCATGTCCCCAACGAGGTCAGGGTATAAGGAGTTAGAGCTCAAACTGTTTGAACCTTTATAAGACCAGTCACACAAACCTCGACGACCTCCCATGGAAAAATAAAATAAATATGAGGGGGTAGGATATCCTTTCAAAATATTGCTCGAGAAATCCCTCGAGTGACAAAGGAATGTGATAATGAATAACTTTACCTAAATCTTTCGACGACTACCCACAAGTGACACATCTTCATCCAGCGGTCACTCCTTTTAAGGCACAAGTTAACTTTGACATTCCCATATTTGAAGGTAAAATAGATGTAGAGTTAAATCTGTTGGAAGGATATTTTTCATTTCATGACTTTTCCAATCAAGAAAAGATTACTTTTTCACTCCTCAAATCTACCCCACATGTTAAGGACTGGTGGGAAACTTACTGTAAGCAAAAGGACGAGAGAGAATCCTCACCGTTTTCAACTAGACCCACTTGGAATTCTTTCCAAGATGCCATCACGGAAAAATATTACCTTGTTAGAAGCTACGAATATAAATACATAAAGTGGTCCATGTTGCGATAGGGAAGGGATCAAGATGTGCCATAGTTCACAAATGTTTTCCATACCCTTCACATGAATCTGGGTATCAAGGATTCTGAGTGGAATTTGGTACTCAAGTATCGCGGCTACTTACACTAGTACATTGAGGACAAGATGGAGTTCCTAAACATCTCCTCACTTGGCACCGCCTATCGATACATTGTCAAAATCAAGCAGAAATTTAAACAAAAGAAGCAAGACTTTGGATCTCCAAATATTGAAAAATGGAAAGACACCCTGTTGGCTTAAGGGGGTCTGACCCAGGTTCAGAGTTACTTAACCAAAAAATTCCCTACATTACTGGCCCTTTCGACATCAGCCTGTGGAGCGTAGACTGAAGTCTCACCCGAAGCAGTATGGGGGGATGCCGGAACCAAGTTTCCGCACCCTTGAGATGGATGTGATGTTGGTTTATTCCAACTATACCTATCTTCGTGTAGGTTTCTTTGTGCTCTATTCCACCCTTTAGTACCTTCGCGAAGTGTTACAATCGGCCTTCGTGCAGCCCTAACCAGGGGCTGAGATGCTTTCACGCTGTTATGGCAGTAAACTGTGCTATTTCCCAAACTACGCTAAGTATCTTACTTATCTTATTGCTAGATCTTAATTATCTTTGCGTAAGCAGATATTCTAACTTGTGTTCACTTAACCAATATAGTTATACACATTCGCGCATCATATAAGTATTAGAAGTGAAATTCATACCCAATATAACAGATGCATAAATAGGAAATAAAGACACAAAAATGATAGAAACTTCTCTTTATTAATACTTCCAAATGATTACAGACACGAGTCACCCTGCACACTCAGCTGCAGGGGTCGCACACTTAGCTGCGAACTACTAGGCCTTTGCACACTCAGCTACAGATCCCCTCCCTATGCAACGACCTAAAACATAGACTTACACTTCAAAGTTATGTCACATACATCATTATTCCTTAGACATTGTGTGATGCCCTTACTACTTAGAGCTTCTCTGTATTTATACAATGCCATGGTCCGCAGGCTATCTTCTACAACCGACTTTACATTATCAAAATAAGGGCGGACAACCCTATGACTCTTTAACAATTACGTGCTCCGCGCCCACAAAATGCGGAGTCTTTACATTGGAATTACAAAAAATTGACCAAACTCTAGGCTCTAAGCCCCAAAACTTCCCTTGGGGGATATTGTGCCCAACAGGCCCCCAACACAAACATCATGACTCACCCTCGAGTCACTCTGCAGGTGCGGAGATCTTAGCGTGAAGACCTCCCAGCTCTGATTGGATTGCTGCAAGTTCAACAGTGCACTGAGCAGCTTCCTACTGGACTTCCTCCACGCACTGTTTAATGACCACTGATGTCCCTAAATCCTTTCCTGAGTTGATTTCAGTTGCGCAAGCTTTGCTTCAATGGAGGTTGTTATTGTATAAGACTCATCGATCCATGGCTGTAGGTGCACTTTCAAAACTGCCTCTTTATGTCAAACGACATCCACCTATTCCTTGAGTGCCTCTGCATGTTGCATCCTTGCAAGCCTCTAAGTAAGGGTAACCATCTACACAGTCCCTTTTACCTCATCGTATTTCTATTGTAGCTCGTACACCTTTGCCTCTAGGTGCTCTATGTTCGGGTCCTCCTGCAGGGTGGTGAGGACCTCAAATGACTGCTCGAATAGCTTCATGCAGTCTATCACTGCACTGTCAATCGCCACCATTGTTGTTGTGATCGCAATGGTACGTTGTTCTCTGACCTCCGAAAAAGTTGAATGTTGAGCCTTCAAGTATAGTTCTGTTATTTGAAGGTTCATCTCCAACTGAACCATGGCCATTTCTACTCTTGCATCGCGTACCCCTGTGGCTAACTTATGTACACGCACCTCCATCGGTTCCTTTGCTTGAATGGCCAACTCCAAGACCATTTGGCACACTTCCTCCACAACCTGCATTATTTGTTTTTTTTTCTCCATGGCCTCATTGCGCTGCAGGCTCAACTGCTCAATGTTGATGTGCCACTCGCTCATTACCTGTATAACGCGACTCTCCCTGGCCCGAAGTTCTGCAGTGACTCCATCCTACAAGAGATAGAGCATCTCCCGAGGGAGTGCAACCATGTTTAATCCAAACCCTTTAAAACTTTTTACCATAGGCCTGTTGGCCTCCTTCTCTGCAGTGAGTGCTCCATTTAGTAGCACTATTGTGTTGGTCACCCTGGCGCGCAACATTTCCTCGGTAGCTGAAGTGCCACCTGCGAGGCTAGTGGACACTATGCCAGCATGTAGAGTGTGCACCTACAACTCTTGTATTTGTGTCCAGAGAGACCCCAATACCAACTAGTGTTGCTCCTTAAACTGTTGGAGGGATTCTGTAGTGACATCCCTCATTGTTTCGTCAATATCATGTAAGTTCCCTTCAATAAGCGTGATAAGGTCGAAAGATGTCTTTGACTCTACTTGCTCTCATGGTTGCGTGCGTTTTAGCTGGGTGAACATTGCCTGGGGGTCCGTGCCACCTTGTTCTATATTAGTCTTTGGTTTGGGAGAACGTGACTTCTGTCCTTCGTGCTCTTCATCTTATATTTTTTGTTCTTGCTTGGCCAACTATGTGGTGTCATGTGCTGCCTGGGCCTTAGCCATTGTTTCTTCTTTCATGCGCTTTTTTGCCAGTTGTTCCATCCAAAGTTTTGTTTCTTCTTTCTTCCATTTTGCGACAGACTTCTTTGCTTCCACCACAGAGTTAGCTGGAGCGCGCCACTCCGGTGGCCAAGAATCAAGGACCACGAAAATTACATCGTCAATCGCTAAGTAAGGTAACTCATGCCACGTCTTCATAGGGTTATTCTGTGCCTTGATGAAGACATGGTGGAAGTTGACTTTGAACTCCACAAAGCTCTACAAACTATTGTAGACAGGGGGCGATAACCACGACATTTGATTGATCCCCATCCTGGTTTTTATCTCCATTAGCACCCAAAATATCTTGCTCTCCCTTATACTCTGTGCGTCCCTGGTTGTCCACAACGAAGCGTACTTCGCAGCCTCTAAAAGATCCTGTGAGATTGACGGGAACTGGCTATCTTCAAGCAACTCCCATGCCACCAATACTATTGAAAAAAGGAGCCATGCGTAATGAAACATTTTTCCCTACTCATGTGCCTCGCGACAGTTCACAAGGAACTTGTCGCATAGATAGCTTGCCCAGTTGAATTGGACCCCTTCTGCGCATTGTGTCACTAGAGCACCACTAGCACATGCACCTCATCCACGCGGCACTTCTGCATCACTTTCCTTGTCAATATCTATGTCGTGACCTTGATTGTAGGGTTTTTGATGCTGGAAATGGCATACCCTTGATTCTTCTTCTCCAACTTAAACTTATTTTTCATTGCCTCCGCGAGGGCCAACTCACTACCTTTTCCCTCTTAAATGTTTGTTGGATCCGCCCCTGAGCAAGCAAACCATGTAATCTGGGGAATTAGATGGTCTGTGATGGGGATGGGCTCCTCCAGCCACAGTCACCCATCATGCACCAAGTAGAGAAGCTGCCTGATGATGAAAACAGTCTCTGGGGCGTGGTGGTAATGCAGTTACCCAAAGTACCTTTAGCAACCCTGCTTTCTCAACACCTTTGAGCCATTTGCGCGGCTCCAATTCAATCATTCGAGTTGGGGTGTCCATATTTTGGCACATTAGCTTTGTAGTTGCTGAATGCGGGAACTTCTTGTGGTCTGTGAGGTCCCAATCTTCAAATTTCAATATGGGAACCCATCTCAAGTGCGCTCCTTCAAACACAATATCGTCTGGGAGTAGGGGAGTTTAGACAGAGCTCTTGCTCTCATCTATATCCTTTGGTACCTTAGCTTTACCCTTGCGTGGAGGAACATAATCCGGCAACCTACTGATAGGGTCCGCACCCTGGGTTTCGACTTCCATCTCTATATCCTCCTCCTCCACCAGGGTTTCTTCAAACTCTTCCTCCTCATCTGCCTCTAGATTAATGGCCTTCCCCTATTCCTCCAATGTGAGCTTGGTCCTCAGTGGATTTCCGGGTGAGACGCGCACCGGTATCACGACCTTATTATCCTTCTTAGGTCTTGGTGGGCACGGTGATTTAGGGACCTCAGCGATTATTCTGGTGCTCTTTGGGGCTTCCACTTCCATAATTTCCTGCACGACTTTCTTGATTGTCACTACTCTTGTTTCCATGGATTTTTTGGGTGCTGACATAGTGCTATTCTACAGTTCTCTCAGTGTCTCTGGTAATTGCTCAAACAACAAATTTGCTTTCAGAGAATCGAATAAGTCTCGGTTCATGAATACCTGAGCAGGCAACAACTTAGTTCTCAAATTGCCAAGTGTTTTTTACTGGACAACCACTTGTAATTTATAACTCCTTTTGAATTTGAATTCAACCGTTCCCCCCACATTTGGTCCATTAATGCTATATTGGCAGCAGATTTTCAAGAATCTAGCCCAAAATGTTCGCCTTAAATTCCTGTCACCCACTCCATTTGGTCTCAAACCCCAGCATCAAATCATGAATAGTGACTGTAATGATCACTTTGTGGCCAACCCACCCACTAGCACAGCTGTCCTCACGTTTCATGGACTCGGTCATGCAATCCTAACATCATGTAGTTCTCGGGTAGAGTAGTTTATAGTCCCATGCCTCCTTTTAGCTGCCTAGAGTGCTAAGACTGTGCTTCTATCGGTTAGTCAGATGGCCAGGCCACCTGTGTATGGCTTCAAATAACTGCCATTCACTTTTCCTGGGAAGGGATCTCCATTTATCTTAACCAACTGCACCATTCTGAGTTTACCTGGGAATTTATCAAACTTGCTATCATACAACAACACCAAATCATTCATCTTAAAGGTGCACAACTTAATATGTCTATCGTGCCATGCCTTTTCACGTTGCTTTTAGACCTGCCAGTGAAATCCAGCCAAAAATATTTCTTCTTCGAGCTCATCTAGCTGTGTGAGCCTCTCCTCCAGGGCTCTAGGAACCGTCATACCTATGAGCGCTGCTATGCACAGACTAGGCACGATGTATTCCATATGCATTACGGCTTCCACTCCATAGACAAACCTAAAAGGTGTTTGTCCCGTCAGCTTCTTGCATGTAGTTCGATAAGCCCATAACACTGCAGGTATGCGTAGGTCCCAATCACTTCGTTGTGCATTACATGCCTTGGTCAGTGCAGTTTCTAGTACTTTATTGAACACTTCTACTATCCCATTAGCCTATGTGTGATGTGGTGTGCTCTTCTGATGATACACCTGAAACTCTTCCGTAAGCGCGTTGATTGTTTTGTTTAGGAAGTGTGTACCACAATCGCTCATCAAAATCTTCAAACATCCAAATTATGTCAATACATGTTCAAATAGAAACTTCGTAGTAGTCGTGCCTATGCAATCCTTCACCGGATACACTTCTACCCAATGAGTCAAGTACTTCGTCGCAGTGATAATATACCTTGCACATGTCTTTTCTTGAGGTTGAACAGGTCCTACAAAATCTATTGCCCGCTTTTCAAAAGGTTGCAATGTCATTTGTGGATTCAAAGGCATTTCGTCCCTCCATGATGGCCTACCTGTTCTCTGACATACATCGCACACCTTGTAGTATGCTTTTGAATACTGATGAAGGGTTGGCCACCACAACCCTATGCGTAGAATCTTCTGCGCAGTTTCTCTTCCTGCATAATGTCCTCCCGCAACACCCCCATGAGCATCCATGAGGATGCTACTGTGTTCAAATTCAGGTACATACATTCACAGTATTTCATCATTCCCCATCTTGTATAGATGCCCAACAATGACAAAGAAATCGGTTATGCGCACTACTAATTCTTCTTTTTCTGGACATAGTATCCTTTTGACGTAGTTCCAGTAGTTAGAAAGTGAATTATATCTTCAAAATGTCCATCCGCTACGTGCACAACAAAGAGCTGCGTGTTGAGTAATCCTTCCTCAAAACTAGTAGGTTCTTCCTGTGTCTCGATGCGTGACAAGTGATCTAGTCCCACGTTCAATCATCTAGGCTTCACAACAACTTCAAAATCATATTCTTGGAATAATAAAATCTATCTACAGATTAGCCCCCGCAACACAGGCTTATTGACTAGGTAATTTAGCGTGGAGTGATATGTATACATCTTAAAGTTACCTCCTAGCAAGTAGTGTCGATACTTCTAGAGCATATACACCATAGCTAGTCCCTCACACTCAGTGGTGGAATAATTATTCTCTGCTTTAGATAATTTGTGACTTGTGAACGCAATAGGGTGATCCAAGCCTTCTCCGCCACTCTGTGTTACTACTACCCCCAACGCTGTACACGACATGTCAACATGGACATGAAACTCTTTCCTCTAGTTCGAGAAGACGAGGATCAGCACAGTAACCATCTTTTCTTTCAATATATCCAAGCTTTTCTTACAGTCATCATTCTAGCAGAATGTGACATCCTTCTTCAGCAACATTTCCATCGGCACGGTCATCTGGGCATAGCCTTTGATAAACTTTCTGTAATACCCCGTGTGTCCAAGAGTAGCGCGCAACTGTTTCACACTTCTTGGCGCTTCCAAGTTCAGAATCACCATGATCTTCGTAGTGTCTACCATCAGCCCTTGTCTACAAACCACGTGCCCTAATAGGTTCCCAAAAGGAATGAGAAACACACACTTCTTGAGGTTGAGCATGATTTGGTATCTTCGGCAGGTATCCAGCATTAAGCGCAAGCTCGCTACCTGATGCTTAACCAGCCCAAATATAGTCCAGTCATCAAAATAAACCTCCAAGAACTTATGAATATATTCCTTAAATTTCGTAACAACCACGCGCGAAAAGATAGCCAGTGCATTCTTTAATCCAAACAGCATGAAAATATACTGAAAGAAACCCCACTCAGTTGTGAAGGTTGTCTTGCTCCTATCCTCTGGCGCGATTTTGATTTGGTGGTACCTTGAGAACCCATCAGTGAAAGAATATGCTTCATGACCACCTACATTGTCCAACACTTCATCTGTGAATGGAGTTGGGAATGGATCATGCACACAAGCGTCATTCAATTTTCTAAGATCCATGCATATCCTTATCTCGTCCTTTTGCTTCTTCTCTTGCACCACCATTGAGCTTACCAAATCAGATTCTTCCATAGGCTCAATGATTCCTGTCGCGAGCATTTTGTCTAGTTCTACGCAGACCTTCTCCTTGTATTTCGGATTTAAGTGGTAAGGCCTCTTCTTAACTAGCTTCCTGTCAGGTTTTAACGTGATCTTCATTACTCATAAATCTCCAATTATTCCTTTTAAATCTATAAACTTGGTTGGGAATAAGTCCTGATACTCGCAGAGTAACTCAACAACCTTATCCACCGTCGCATCATCCTAGTAGTCTCTGATCTTTGTGAATTTGGGCTTTGCCTCCGTACCAATATTCACTTGCTTAGTTTTCACCGGTGCGGTTATATTAGGGTTCTCGAGCTGTGGTCCTTGAACCTTGTGATGGCCTTCCATCTCTGGAATGTTAATTTTTCATGGATCTTCATCCTCTTCTTCAGAAGTTACATTTTAACCTTCCAACGCGCAACTCAGCTGAGTAGCCCATTCAGGCTGTGTCAGTTCTAAAGGATCCTATGGGATCCTAAAGATGGTTGATTTCACCTCTTGTAGTGCTTCCTCAATACCGTTAAACCCATCCAAAAAACTAAATGTCATCATGAACCCTTCCCGTAGGATATCCCATTTGCCTGTCCCATGACGAAGCTCTGTTTCTATATACCAATTCATCGGTTTAACATCTAGGGTATGACAGAACAGGTGCACCCACTCAGGTTGTGGCTTTTATCCATATGCTTGCGTCCACATGGCCAGATGCACGCACGGATCATCCTGTCCATCATACTTGTCTGTCAGTCACATATTAGGCTACCCAAATTGTGTTTGCATCATTTTCCTGCATTTGCGCCAATCACCAAAGCTTCCTTTGTGCGTACCCCACCATCTCACGGGCATAGCGCATAGTACCTAGGCCAAGGCTTGTAAGCATTTCTTTTCTGGAACCTCCCTTTTAAATGCATCCAAGAAGGCATCTAGCTCATTTGGACCATCATAAATAGGCAGATCTCTCACTTTTGTTGACACGCAGTGCATCAACCTAGTCATCATATTGCAATTCAGCATAGTTACTTTGTGTAACCGATTTTTCCATCACTCTATCTCTTCGTCAAAATCCGAAGTGTAGGAACTCTTGCACTCCCATGTGATCCACCCATCCATAGTGGGATTCACCTAGTATTGGTCTCGCGATGTTATCTTATAGATACAGTTTGGATCATAATCACTTTCATAGTCATAGACCGACTCCGTATAGCGCGATCCTTCAGTAGGGTCTAGGGGTACAATTACGTGCAGTGACTTCTTCTCAAAAATCATCTTTCACTTCTTAGATTTATTACGTCGTTCATATCAGTAGCCCAGTCAATTCCCAGGAGTGTGGGGTAGGGATTTTTATCATCAACAATCTCTATGACTTCAAAATCTACTAGCGTGGTCGCTCCTTCAATATCCACAGTTATTCGTTGCAATCGCCCCAAGGGTATTATTTTTTTCTAGTTCGCCATCCTTAGATGAATTGGGGACCATTGCAGTGCAAGTCGCCCCGTTCACTCCCATGTCTATTTCGGTATAACATTGCATCTAATCCCAAATCTAGAATGACTTGATCCATCTCGTATTCTTCGATCTGCGCGGTGAGCCTCATTTCACATCCCGTTCTTGTCTTACGTTTTCCAATTTTGCGGATTATGCATAGTTCACCTGGCGTGGTCCCAACACACCTATTGATAAGTTCCTGTAACCCTTTTACAACCTTACTGTCTCCCAATAACTTCATATTGGTTTCCAAGAAAGTTGTGAGCATAGATGGGTCCATTTCCGGCTCTGATTTATCTTTTCTTCTTGTAGTGGAGGCATTAGCGAAGCTCTTCTTAGCTTCCATGAAGGTTTCTCGAGCACGCTCCAAATCAAACTCAACTTCTTTTGCTAGGGCTTTGCGAACCCATGTATTGTCTTTGTGTTGTTTTCCTTTGACATCTCCCATCGTGATTCCACTTCGAAGCATAATGTTTATGTTCGGATCTTCCTCGTGCAGCTCAGACCTCATCATCCACAGGTTCTGAGTTGGGGGAGGTTGTAGTGCTCCTTTGTCACATATCCTAGCTATCAGTGTAGGACAATGTTCTGTCTCATGATCAAACAGCATGAAATACTTGCACGACGAGCACGTTGGATTAGTGCAATCGCAGGCATAGTGTCCTGGCCCTCCGCAATTGTAGCAAATCAACTATTCGTGACTTGTACCAAGTCCTCCTCCGCCTCGGCTTCATCTGCGCCCCTGAAATCTTTTTTGTGCCATTCTTGCATTCTGGTCAAGGGGTCGTGTTTTTGCCTAAAATCTATAGCTGGGAGTTCTATCCATCATCAATTCATGGCCTCTGCAAGTACGCTCATCATGTCCCACCGACCTACAAAAGTTGCAAAACAACTGTTACGAAGTTTGCGTGTACTTCTGTAACAAGTGGCAGTTATCCGTGGCATGTTTTATGACTATTTGACAGATGGCGCACCACAAAGTAGGTGCCACACTAGGTCTTGCTTGAGCTTCTAGCCTTAAAGGCATCAATCCTCCTCCTCCGAGGTAATTTATAAAGACTGAGCAGTGGTCTTTGTCATGACCCTGACTCTTGCATTTCATGCACCATACTTCTTCACGTACTTCTGGTCGAACTGTTCTATCTTATTTCAGACTCTGCATCTCAAGGCAAATTCTTCAACTATGCATGGATCTGCTGAACTCCTAGGCTAGGATCCTACATTGGAGTCTCATGTAGCCTCATAGCAATCTCTAGGGCCTCTTCCTTAGTTGCTATCTTCTGTTGCGATAGCACACTCCTTAAATGTGGTAGTAGCAAAGCTACAAACCACTCATGATGTTGTCCATCTGTCAAATTCACAATGGCTTCGTGGATCGTACATTTTAGCCTCTTATCTAGTTCCCAAGGTGTCTCACCTGGTAGCATTGTGATCTCTTTGAATCCCACAATCGACTGCACTTCAGATTTAGGCTTGCTAAATTCTCTATTTAGCGATGTTTGGATTTCTGCGACCCTCGTATTCAGGTTATCATTGGAGTACTTAATATACTAGGTTAGCGCGCGATCCTATAGAGTGCTAACCAATGTCACTTTCTTTATATGGTCATCTGTAACACCTTGTGTTTCACATTCAACCCTTACAATGAACCAGAATCGGTCTGAATCCTCATTTCCCAAACCTTTGAATGCAGGCAACTTCACTTTGTTTTCCATACTAAATCGCAGTGGTGATGGAGTTGGTACGGGTGATGATGGAGGTGATGGCAGTGAAGCTGGTGGTGGTGTGGGTGGAGGTGGTATTCGTGGAATTCCTTGTCTTATCAGATGAATAACACTTCGTAGAGAGACCTTCACGAGCTCTTCCTCATCCCCTCTTGGAGGTGAAACCAAGGGGCTATTTTCTAGACACTTATTTCCTTCGTTCCTATAAAACTTTTCACTTTGCGTAGCCCCAAACATCAAGGTAAATGCATATCCCGCATTTCGCACAACAACATTTTAATCCAAGTATTCAAAGAGTATACGTACTTACCTCGCGGTCTTTTGAGAAAGCGTCACTATGCCTTGCTGTAGCTAATTGAGGTTTCAACCGTGAACTTAGTAACAAATCCTCATATAATATGATCGACGGCACACACAATATTATCCTTCGATGCTTCCAACCTTCGCACTAGCTCTAGGGTCCACACAATAGGACCATCAAGTTTCCACCTTCCTTAGCTATCTGCTATCTTTGAGATCCACTCATATAGCTCAGTAGGGAAAGATGCAAAAAAGATTTCATGGATCTCCATATACAGGTAGTTGTCTAGCCACTCTTCTTTTGACAGTCGCAGGTTTTTGTTCTCCTGCGCCACGAACTCATGAATTCTTCTGTCCAAATAGCCTTTGATTTCTTTCTTAGTTGGATTCCAATGATACAACATCACACATCTCTTATGCAGATTCTAGTCCCGAAAACAGAACCATTTGCTGGCTTAAGGAGGCCCGACCCAGGTTAAGAGTTATTTAGCCAAACAAATCCCTACCCTATTGGCCCCTTCGGCATGAGCACGAACTGAAGTCTCACCCAAACTAGTATGGGGGGATGTTTGAACCAAGTTTCCACACCCTTGAGATGCATGTGATGTCAATTTATTCCAACTATACCTACCTTCGCGTAGGTTGCTTCGCACTTTGTTCCACCCTTCAGTACCTTCGCGAAGTGTTGCAATCGTCCTTTGCACAACCCTAACTAAGGGCTAAGATGCTTTTGCACCGTTATGGCAGCAAACTGTGCTATTTCCCAAACTATGCTAATTATCTTACTTATCTTATTGACAAATCTTAATTATCTTCGCATAAGAAAATATTCTAACTTGCGTTCACTTAACCAATACAGTTATACACATTCGCGCATCATATAAGAATTAGAAGTGAAATTCATACCCAATATAACAGATGCATAAACAAGAAATAAAGACGAAAAAATGATAGAAACTTCTCTTTATTAATACTTCCATATGATAATAGACTCGACTTGCTTTGCGCGCTCAGCTGCAGGGATCCACGCACTCAACTACAGACTACTAGGCCTTTGCACACTCAGTTGCAGATCCTCTTCCTATGCTACGAACCAAAACTTAGACTTACACTTCAAAGCTATCTCACATAAATCATTATTCCTTAGACATTGTGTGATACCTTTACTACTTAGAGCTTCACTCTATTTATAAAATCCCATGGTCCGCGGACCATGGGTAGATCTTCTATAGCCAACATTACATTATCAAAATAAGAGCGGACAACCCTATGACTCTTTAACAACTATGCGCTCAGCACCCACAAAATGTAGAGTCTTTATATTGGAATTACAAAAATTTGACCAAAATCTGGGCTCTAAGCCCCAAAACTTCCCTTGGGGGATCCCGCGCCCAACACACCCCCAAACCATAGAATAAAGGAAAAAGCCAAGGTGGGGTGACCCAGGACAACCTGCCAAAGCCACAAGAAAATAGAAACACCATGAAGACAAATAAGGAAACAGGGAAATGGTGTGAGTTCCATAAGATCCCCACTTACAACACAAGTGTGTGTTGATCCTTGCAATCACAAGTGGTTGAGTTGAAGGCTTCTGAATCAAATGCATGTTCTGAATCTGAGTCGGAAACTGACAAGGGGAATGATAAAGGGAAGTAGGTTATCGATGCGAAGCCTAGTGCCACCTTTGCCACCACCAAGATCTAGAAGGATGAGGCTAAATATGCAAAGGAGGGGGAGCGACTCTTGCACTCATAGATGTGGGTGAAGGGTTATTTTTTGTAGTTCATTGTCAATAGCAGAAGCCAAAAGAACCTCATTTCAACAGAGGTCGTGAGGCAGTTGGGCCTACCAATCACACCACGCCCATAGTCTTACACCATTTGGTGGCTTCACCAAGGGCAATATCTCTATTCCAGCCCACAATGTCGCCTTCCCAACAACATCAAACCCTTCATAGATGAGGTATTGTGTGATGTTTCTCCTCTTAAAGTTTGTGATGTATTATTAGGCCAACCATACTTGTGGAAGTGGTATGATGTGTATGAGTCTAGGCTTTGCACAATTATTATTACTTTAGGAAATAAGTTGTACAGGATATCGGAGGTAGCATCACCTATTGCCATTTTTTTTATCACTGTGAAGCAATGCAGTAAGATCATTTCCCAGACTGCAAAATTTGTTTTCCTTATGATTCGCCCTTAGGGAAAGAAAAATATTTTTGCCAAGACCTCCAGATAGGGCTCCTTCACACGTAAAATAGAAGATTGACAAGGTTAAGGAGGAGTACAGGGACATCTTCACGTCACCCACAAGGATACCTCTACACTGTCAATTCAAGCACTCCATTGATCTGACCCCGGGTGCACCGCTACCCACTTGACCAATCTATCATTGTTATGTTCTATAGAATGATGAAATCAAGAGGCAGATTCAAGAGAAGTTGCAGGAAGGGCACTTCAGACCAAGTTCATCACCCTATGGGAGATCGATCATGTTGGTGCAAAGGAAGGACGAGACCTAGAGTCTTTGTTTTGACTATCAAGCACTAAACAAGATCACTTTTTGTAATAGGTATCCAATCCCACGGATTGATGACCTCTTGGAGTAGCTCAAGGGGGCCAAATATTTCAGCAAGATTGACTTGAAGTTTGATTATCACCAGGTACCGATCGAACCCTCCGATGCGTGGAAGACTGCCTTTAAATCCAAGGAGGGCCTTTTTGAATCACTGCTCATGCCTTTCAAGTTGGCTGATGGATGACATCTTACAACCCTTCACTAAATCATTCATGGTGGTGTATCTAGATGACATTATGATCTTTAGCCAGAGTTGGGAAGATCACCTCCACCATATTTGATAGGTCCTCCAAACCCCGCGACAATACAATTTGTGTGCCAATTTGGAGAAATGCATTTTCGGTATGACACATGTTGAATCTCTGGGGTACATCATTGATGATCAGGCTATGCATGTGGACCCAGGCCAAGCTACAGTTCACTTAGTATTGGCAATCCTTAACCACTCTTATAGAACTCTGAAGCTTTCTGGGACTTGCCAACATCTACACAAGTTCGTGTTGGTGTTCTCTCATATCACTTGGCCTTTGAGTCAAGTCACCAAGGGAGGAGAAAAAGAAAAGTTATTTTGGTCTAAATCCCAACAGAAGGCATTTTTCAAGTTGAAGAATCGCTTCTTCTCTGCACTAGTGCTCACATTACTAGACTCGCAACAACCATTTGAGATAGAGACAGATGCCTCCAACTATGCTATTGGTGTAGTTATTACTCAACAGGGAAATCCCGTGGTATATCACAGTGAGACGCTTTCAAACATAGTCCAAAAGGATCCCACCTGTGACAAACAGATGTATTCCATTGTGTATGCTTGTTGACAATGGAAGCATTACATTCTGGGAAAGGAAACGATCATCCAAATAGACCACCGACCCCTACAATTCATACAGACAAATGGGAACTTGCAGAAAAATCACCATGAGAAATGGTCCACATACCTACAAAAATTCCATTTGAACAGTAAGTACAAGAATGGAAGCACCAACAATGTTGCAGACTTCCTCAACCGGCCGCTAGTTATGATGCTGACCACTATGCTCGACTTTTGTGGGTATGAGACTGCGGGGTGGCCGTATCTTTACAAAAGTGATCCATGATTTGGCAACACATACCATAAAATCCTGGAAGACAAGCAAGTTCCAAATTTTCACCTCCAAAATGCACTACTATGCCACCTGGGACAACTCTATGTTCCTTCAAGTAAGCATGCCAAGATGATTGTGGAGGCACACTACAGTCAGGTCGCTGGACATTTTGGGGTAGAGAAAACAGTGAAAGTGCTACAAAAGTATTTTTATTGGCCAAACCTTCCACATGATGTTTGGAAGTACATCAAATCCTGTATTTCTTGCACCATTGCAAAACCAACCGCCAAGAAGCAAGGCCTATACACTCCTTTGCCTAATCCTAGTCAAACTTGGGAATCCATCTCCATGGATTACATGTCAGACCTTCCTTGTATTAAGCATGGAAATGACTACATTTTCGTAGTCGTTGACATATTCTCTAGGATGGCCTTCCAGCAACCTGCAAGAAGAGTATCACAACAGAAGCCACTGCTAAGGTATTCTTTGCATGAGTGTGGGTACACTTTGGGATCCCATAGAAAATTATCTTAGATCGAGACAACAGGTTCCTAAGTACATTTTGGTCAAGTCTCTAGTCAACGTTGGATACCAAGCTCACTAAGTCCATGACTTTACACCCCCAAATAAATAGTCAAACATAGGTCATCAACAGGACAATCATACACATTTTTCATATGTACAACTCGAAGCATCCATGCACATGGGATGATAGCCTCCACTATGTCCAACACAACTACAACAGAGCTCTCCATAGCTCAATTGGCCACATCCCCTTTCTGGTGGGGTTGGGATTCCAACCACTATGTCCCAATGATGTGCCCATACCATAAGCAACCACTCAGGTAGAGCTGGCTCATGTCCAGTCCGAAGCTGACAGGGCTAACAACTTCATTGAGCGCATTCAACACATTTTCCAATAGGTCCATGACATATTAGACAGACCCAACGCTAAGTACAAGCAGTGTCATGATCAACATCAGGTGTCACACAAGGTCCAGGTGGGTGATAAAGTTCTGTTACATTTGTAGAAGGAGCGTCTCGATGGGCCCTACTGCAAGCTTCGCCCACTCTGATATGTGCTTTATACCATCACTAAAATCTATAGGGGATAATTCTTTCGAGCTCATCATTCCACCATTCCATGGCCTACACCTAGTGTTTAATGTGGATTGCCTTCATCCATACTTTCCACCATTACTGGACACATCAGACATTACAAAACAACTCACACCAACATAGTTAAACCTAGACTACATGGAATAGGCCACAATTGATTGAATCATGGAAACACGGATCAAGAACACTAAAACATAAGATCCAACTATATCGGGTTGTCAAAGTTGGCCAACTCCTGCACCAAGGCAAGTGGCTCACCAGGGACCAAGTTCAACAGAAGTTTCCCCATCTCATGGAGGAACTCAACGCAATGGGTACCATTGCTTCCTAAGGGGGGAGGACTGATACAAGTGGATATTCATGGCCACCCCCTATTCCAGTTGGACTCCAACTATTGTTTCTTTTCAGTTTCCTTAATTGTAGCACAACTTACCATTTTTGGCAGTGTTTTGGGTCCTAAACTTCGAAAGTCGTTTTGAGGGACTAAAAGACTTTTTTAGGGAAAACAGAGAGACTAGTAAAGTCCTAAATCAATTTTTCTATTTGTTTTCGGCCTCATCTTTGAGATATTCAAAATGAGGTATTATGATAGCCAAAAGAAGATTGTATGCCAAATTTATGACCCCGGGAAGTTGATGTACCAATTTACCCAAACGGGGCCCGAGGTTTTGGCCCTTAATCTCCCAGGGTTAGGCTTTTGGATGTTTAGGGTTTCCCATTGTTTCTCAATAATAAATAGGTATTTGAGCCTCATTGTAACACAATTCATAGGCATGTATCCGCCAAATCTCTTGTTAGAGATAGGATACCATCACTTGAGCTAGTTTATTTCTATTTCTGTATGTAAGCATATTTCAGTTCTTTGATATTAATGAAATGAAGTTCTATTTTTTATGCATCTCTATGTTTATGTGTATATCTGTATTTTGTTGTGTTCCTTCATAAGCTTGGATCAATGGTATCAAAGTGGTCTGTTATTTCTCTATTTTTCTTTACATGTCCCCAACGAGGTTAGGATATAAGGAGTTAGGGATCAAAGTGGTTGAACCTTTGCAAGACCATCCTTGCAAACTCGACGACCTTTCATGGAGACATAAAAGAAAGATGAGGAGGCAGGAGATCCTTTCAACATATTCATCGAGGAATCCCTCAACCGACAAAGGAATACGATAATGGATAACTTTGCCCAGATCCTTCGGTGGCTACCCACAAACGACACATCTTCATCTAGCAACCACTCTCGAGGCAGCACTCTTTTTAAGGTACAATTTAACTTTGACATTCCCATATTTGAAGGTCAGATAGATGCTTATGCCATAGATAGATGGTTTAACATGTTGGAAGGATATTTTTCAGTTCATGACTTTTCCAATTGAGAAAAAATTACGTTTTCACTCCTTGACGCTGCCCCACATGTCAAGGACTAGTGGGAAACCTATTGTGAACAAAAGGACGAGAGGGAATCCTCACTGTTTTTAGTCGCACCCACTTGGAATTCTTTCCGAGATACCATCAAGGAACAATATTACCTTTTCGGGAGCTATGAAGATAAATACATAAACTGGACCATGCTGCGGTAGGGAAAGGACCAAGATGTGTCAGAGTTCACAAATGTTTTCCACACCCTTCGCATGAAGCTGGGTATCAAGGATTCTGAGTGGAATTTGGTACTAATGTACCACGACTACCTACATAAGTAAATTGAGGATGAGATGGATCTCCTGGACATATCCTTGCTTGGCACTGCCTATCGATATTCTGTGAAGATTGAGCATAAATTTAAACAAAAGAAGCGAGACTTTGGATATGTTAATCCGAAGGAAGGGAAGGTTCCCCCAAACCACAAAATAAAGGAAAAATCCAAGGTGGAGTGATTTAGGATAACTCATCGAAGCTGCAAGCAAATAAAAACACCACGAAGATAGAGAAGGACACAGGGAAATGGTGTGTGTTCAATAAGATCATCACTCACAACACAAGTGAGGGTCGAGGCAAGCAGTCACTGGTGGCCAAGCTGAAGCCTTTTGAATCAGATGCATGTTCTGACTCTGATTCAAAAACCAACAAGTGAAATGACAAAGGGAAGCAAATTATCGATGTGGAGCCTAGTGCCATTTTTTCCACCAGCAAGATCCAAAGGATGAGCTCGAAGATCCATAGGAGGGGGAGCGACTCTCCCACTCACAAACGTGGGTGAAGGGTTCTCAACTATAGTTAATTGTCAACAGAAAGAGCTAAAATAACCTCATTTCAACACTAGTCGTGAAGCGGTTGAGCTTACCGACCACACCACACTCGTAGTCGTACACCATTGGGTGGCTTCGCCAAGGGTGAGATCTATGCGTTATCCAACAATGTTGTCTTCATTACAACAATGAGCCCTTTATAGATGAGATACTATGTGATTTTGCTCCTAATGAAGTTTGTGATGTATTATTAAGCCAACCATACTTGTGGAAGTGGCATGCTGTGTATGATTCTAGGCTTCGCTTTGTTACTATTAATTTAGGAAATAATTTTTAAAGGATAGAGAAGGTAGCTCCACCTACTATGAATCAATATATTAGGGTCATTTCCCAGATCGGGAATTTTTTATTCCTTATGATTCTCCCTTGAGGAAAGAAGAAGATTGTGGCCATGGCCATTAGACGGGGCTCCTCTGCATGATAGTAGTAGATGGACAAGGTTGTGGAGGAATACAGGGGACATCTTCACCTCACCCACAGGGGTACCTCTAAATTTTCAGGTCAAGCACTCCATTGATCTGAACCTGGGTACGTTGCAACCTAGTGGACAGATCTATCGATGCTTTATTATGGAGAACGATGAAATCAAGAGGCAAACTTAGAAGCTGTTGCTGAAAGGGCACATCAAGCCAAGTTCATCAACCCATGGGAGCCTGATTATGTTGGTACAAAAGAAGGATGGAACCTCGAGACTTTGTATTGACTATCGAGCACTGAACAAGGTCACTGTCTAGAATAGGTATCCAATCCCATAGATTGATGACCTTTTAGGCTAGCTTAAGGGGGCCAAATATTTCAGCAAGATTGACTTGAAGTCTGGTTATCACTAGGTACAATCAAGCCCTCCAACGCATGGAATATTGCCTTTAAATCCATGGAGGGCCTTTTCGAATGGCCTGTTATGCCTTTCAGGTTGATGAATTCTCCCACAACCTTCATGAGGCTAATATATGACATCTTATCACCCTTCACTAAATCATTCATGGTGGTGTATTTGGATGACATTCAGATCTTCTTCCAGAGTTTAGAAGAGCACCTCCACCATATTTGATGGGTCCTCCAAACCCCGTGGAAACACAAGTTGCATGCTAATTTCGAGAAAGGAACTTTTGGTATGACCAAGGTCCAATACCTGGGGTACATAATTTATGAGTGGGGTGTGCATGTGGACCCATCCAAGATATAAGCCATTCATTATTTTCCAGCCCCAACCACTCTTATAGGGATCCACAACATTCTGCATCTTGCCAACTTCTACCACAGATCCATGTTGGGGTTCTCTCATATCACTTGGCCTTTGAGTCAAGTCACTAAGGGAGGAACGAAAGAAAAGTTCTTTTGGTCTGAATCCCAACATAAGGAATTTTTTGAGTTGAAGCATTGCCTCTGCTTTACATCAATTCTCACATTACCAAACTTGCAACAACCATTTGAGATCGAGACAAATGCCTTCAGCTATGATTGGTGTAGCTCTTACTTAGCAAGGGTATCCCGTGGTATATCACAGTGAATCACTTTAAAACATAGTCCAAAAGTATTCCACATATGAAAAGGAGATGTATTCCATTGTGTAGGCCTGCCAACAATGGAAGCATTACATTATGGTAAAGGAAACGGTCATCCACACATACCATCGGCCCCTGTAGTCCATACAGACACATGGGAAGTTGGAGAATGATCACCATAAAAAATTATCCATATACCCACAACCATTTCATTTGAACATTACGTATAAGAAGGGAAGCACCAACAATGTTGCAGACTACCTTAAGTGACCACTGGACATGGCGCTGACCACTATGCTCGACTCTTATGGGCACGAGACTACGAGGTGGCAACATCTTTACAAGAGACATCCAAAATTCGACAACATATACCAAATGCTCCTGGAAGGCAATCAAGTTCCAAAATTTCACCTCCATAATGCATTGTTATGCCACCCGGGACACCTCTGTGTTCCTTCAAGCAAGCGTGCCAAGATGATTTGGGAGGCACATTATAGTCAAGCCGCTAGTGTAAGATCCTTGGTGAAAATTCCATGTAATAAAAGTTAATAAAGGAAAAATAATAACCATCGTTGATGGGACACTTATTCCAAGATGAATTAGGGAAAAAGCATAGTGATGGGGTTCACTAGTGATTGATTAATGGCTAAGGAAATTGGCAAAGGCAATGGAAAAGTGGAATTTTGGGACATTTATTTAAGAAAATAATGGAAATTAGGAAACAAAGAAGGTGAAACATCACAAGTTTCATGTGAGGAAAATAAAGGAAAATAATGGGAAATTAAGAAAATAGAGGCCTCATTAATGAAATGGCTTATGAGGATTAGTTTATAGACTTTTGTTGGTTCAGTTTTGGAGCTCTCTCTATATTCTCTCTCTCATACCGTTGGACACTTAGAGTTTTCTTGGAGCACTCTTGGAGGAGTGTGGCATACTTAGATTTTTGGAGCAAGAAGGAGAAGGAAGAGTAGGAAAGTGCAAGAGGACATGAGGATCAATAGCTACAATGGGATTTTATTGCAAGTGTCGAGTTGCATGTAGGTTTTCCTCACTAGTTTTGGCATGTATGGCATATGCATAAGGTTTATTGGTCATGATCTGTCATTGGCATGGAGGATTGCCTGGATTGATAGTGGATTTTCTCAGCCTTTCCATTATCTAGATAACTATGGTGTTGTGGGTTCATTTCCTTGTTTTTTTAGTTGGTTCTCATGTTTCCTTTAGCTTGGGTTGAGTTACTAGTTCCTGGAAGCCCTGGTTGGACAAACTCTCTAGAAGCCCTTGGCCGGTTGAGTTATTAGTCCTGGAACCCCTTGTTGGAAAAAAACTCTAGAAGCTCGATGGTAATTGTGGGTTGAGTTAATATTCTTGGAAGCCTTGGTTGGAAAAAATGCTCCGGAGCCCTGGAAGGCTTGGGTAGCCACCGATCTAGTGATGGTTTATGACTTCCATCCGTGAGGTGGAATGACAGTTTGATGGGTTGAGGTGGTTTAGCCTCTGGAAGTCCTGGATTATTTTTGTTGACGTGTTTATTAGATCCCACATTCATTATTGGAATATGGCATGGGGATGACTGGCTGAAGAGAGATTTGGCTCAACCATGTCTATGGTCGGGTGGTTCGTGGAAGTCCTGAACCTAGTTGACCTATACATCATTAATATGAAGTTATTTCTCCTTGCTATTTTATTAGTATTATACTCATATATATGTGGATTATATGGTTGTTGTTTCCTTGGTATTTCTGTTGTTATTATGCTAGTTATGAACATGTATTATGACAGTGGATATGTATGGTTCTCACCATGTTTTTACTTCTAAATGAATGAAAAATGTATCTATGGCCTAATAGATGAAATGGAAACCAATGTGTTAAGGCATCAATGGTTCTTAGCGATTCTCAGATAAGTATGAGACCCTTATTCTTAGTTTTATTGTTTAAACCTATAGATTACATATTTGTGACATGTTTGACGAAATGCCTGTCATGGCTAGTAGGGGTCCATTCTGGACCTTGTCAATGTTTTTGAAAATGTATCGTTGTTCCGCTATGATATTTCATTTTTGAAGGTGTCATTGAGTTTTGATCAATGACCTGGGCTCTGGGCCTGAAAAAGTGGCACAATTTTGAGGAGAAAAGTACCCATATGCATGCATAACCATGTTGTGGGAGCATTTGGAGCCTCCTAGACGCCTGCTTGTCAATGTCAAGGGAGAGACCCGGGGTTTAATGGTATAAAAACTTAGTTGGTCTTGGGGGCTAGTTACCTAAGTGGTTGGGATGTCCCCTGGGAGTTCTGTTGTTGATGTAGAAGGTTTGTGATGTGATCCCCCAATTCCACTTCCTTAACTGACACATCAGGAGTTGAATCAAATCATAGTAACTTCTTGTCACATGTTTACCCCAATTGGTCGGTTACTTGGGTAGATGTAGGTGGAGGGCGTTACAAAGTGGTATCAGGTCATGTTTCACCCCTCAGACTGGATGGGATGTGTGTTGGTCATGCATTCATTTCAGTTGCATATGTGTTTATTGTGTTGCGAAACTTGGAATGAGTTTGAGAGAATATTCAAGAAGAAGTACCTATCAGAGAGATACTTTGATGACAGAGCAAAATAATTATATGTGCTAAATATGGGATTGATGATAGATGAGGAGTACACTAGCAGATTCTTGGAGCTACTGAGGTATGTTCCTTACCTCAAGGAGGATGAGGCCAAGATTTGGGGATTTAATAGTGGATTACCGATTACATTCAAAGACAAGATTGAGTTCGATGAGCCTAGATCATTGGAGGAGGCCATCTGAAAGCTAAAGCATTGCTACGAGCAATTGAAGTGCATATTTGAGACTAAGATGGACTAGAAAGGTAATGCAAAGAATAAAGGAAAATGGGACAAGAAGCGAGTAAGACCTAAGGGTACTAGTGATAAATAGAATGCAACACCATTTAAGAAGTCTAATGCATCTGACAGAGGACGGGGACTTTGATCTAAGGAGAAAAACAAGGATGTAGGTTGGAAGCCTATAAAGTGTTGGACTTGTAGCAAAGATCATCGAAGGAGAGATTTTCCACAACATCAGGGTGGTATACTGCAAATCTAAAGTGCTTAGGAGGCACAGACAGTGGGAGATGTTGGGTAAAGTATTCCTAGGATCTATGTAGTGCTGGATAAAACACAAGAAGATCACCAGGTGTCTATTATTGAGATGGACGATAAGGTTTTTGATCAAGTTGTTTCTATTTTGATTGACCCTAGATCTAGTTATAGTTATGTTAATCCTGACATGATGGATAAATGTGGTTTGAATAAAGAATTTCATGATGAGTCTTGGTTAGTGTAGTTGGCTACAGGTACAAAGAAGCGATTTCATCACTGGGTAAGAGCTTATACATTTGATTTTAATGATATACCTACCTCAACACATTTGAATGTATTAACCTTGGGATCATATAGTATGTTGTTGGGAATGGATTGGTTGTACCATCATAGAACCAAGGTGGATTTTTATGACAAAGTATTTGAGTGCTTGGATGAAAATGGAGAACAAATAACCTTGCAGGGTAAGAAGAAAGCAACAACATTTAGAATGGTGACATCTATGCAGGCTAAGTGTAGTCGCAGGAAAGGTTGTGTGTTATTTCCAGTGCACACTTCTAGTGACAAATGTAACGAAGTTGAGGATGCATATGTTTTGAGCAGGTACCTAGTTCTACAGTAGTTTCAAGATGTATTTCCTACAGATATTGTAGAGTTTCCACCTTACATGGAAGTATATTTTTCTATTGAGTTGGAGTCAGGGGTAGCTTTGACATCAAAGGCATCTTATAGGATAAGTACACCTAAGTCGGTAGAATTGAAGCTGCAGTTGAAGGAAATTTTGGACAAGGGATACATTAGTCCAAGTGTATCACCATGGGGTGCACCAGTAATATTTGTGAAGAAGAAGGACAATACTCTCTGGTTGTGCATTAATTATAGGAATTTGAACAAAGTGACCATAAAAAAAATATATACGTTATCGAGGATTGATGACTTGTTCGATCAGTTGAAAGGAGCAACAATGTTCTCGAATATTGATATAAGATCCAAATATCATTAGGTACACATTAAAGAAGAGGACATCTACAAGACAAATTTCCAAACCAAATATGGGAATTATGAGTTTGTTGTGGTTTCATTTGGTTTAACTAATGCTCCAACTACCTTTATGTGCTTGATGAATAGTGTGTTGCTCTGTATTTGGACAAGTTTATTATTGTGTTCATTGATGATAAATTGGTATATTCTAAAAATTAAGAAGAACATGGCAATCATTTAGCAGTAATGTTGAGATTATTGAGAAAGCATCAGTTTTATGCTAAGCTCAGCAAGTGCAGTTTCTTTCAGACTGAGGTACACTACTTGGGACATGTGGTTTCCAAGGATAAAATAACAGCGGACCCAGAAAAGGTAAGAGTTATCATGGAGTGGAAAGTTCCCAGGAATGTGGATGAGGTGAGATGGTTCATGGGGTTAGCAGGTTATTATAGGAAATTCATCTAGAACTTCTCGTAGATTTCTTATCCTATCACATCATTATAGAGGAAAGGTAAGAATTTTTAGTGGACAGAGGAGCGTGTGGCCAGTTTTAGGCATCTCAAGCAGTTGTTGACACATGCACTAGTGTTAAAGGTTACATATCCAAACAAAGAGTTTATAACACGTACATATGCTTGCAAGAGAGGAGTTGGTGGAGTCCTTATGCAGGATGGAAAGGTGGTATGCTATGAGTCATGAAAACTGAATGAGCATGAGCAAAACTACCCGACACATGATCTTGAGTTGGCAGCGATCATGTGGAGGCACTATCTTCTTGGCAGGAGGTTTGTATTGATGAGTGATCAAAATGGTTTGCGGTATCTATTTGACCAACCAAATATGAATGGAAGGCAGGCATGGTGGTTGGCAATGATCAGTAAGTTTGACTTTGAGATTAGGTATATCAAAAGTAAAGAGAACATGGTGGCATATGCTCTTAGTAGGTGGATACAGGTAATTCACATAGCAGCTATGAGCTCCTATGGGACAAATTTACAGGATAGGATCTTGCAGGCATGTTAGCAGGATGACAGGTATATGGAGATTTTGCACAGATTACAACAGAGTACAGGTACAAGTACATGTACATGTATAGGTACAGGTATTGGTATAGGTATTGGTACAAGTACAAGTACAGATGCAGGTGCACAAGATGTGGACTATCATCTCACGAAACATGGATTGGCTAGATTTAGGTATAGGATATACGTGCCATATAACATTGAGCTCAAGAAGGTGATCTTGAGGGAGTTTCATTCAAAACCATATTCAAGTCACCCAAGTTATTAGAAGATACTGACAACAATGAATAAATTCTATTATTAGCCAAATTTGAAGAGATACATTGCAGAGTTTGTGTCTATGTGATTGGATTGTCAACAAGTGAAGGCATAATGTAAGCCTCTAGGTGGACTACTATAACCGATTCCGATTACAAAGTGGAAATGGGAGGTCATTTCCATGGACTTTATCACAAGTTCTCTAAGGACAACGAGACAACATGATTCCATCATGGTAGTGGTGGACAGGTTGACAAAGGTAGCGCACTTCATTCCAATGAAGTATATATTCTCAGCGAGTGATGTAGCATAGATATTCATCAAGGACATTGTCATATTGCATGGAGTTCTGAATAATATTGTGTCAGGCATGGATGCAAAGTTCACTACCAAGTTTTGGAAGGAGTTATTTGCAGGTTTAGGTACAAAGTTGGCCTTCAATACAAATTATCATCCAAAGATAGATGGACAGACATAGAGGGTCAACAGGATATTGGAGGACATGTTTAGGATGTATGTGATGCATCAATAGTGGAAGTGGGAAGAGTACCTCCCACTGGTATGTTTCGCTTAAAACAATGGGTACCAGGAGTCACTGAGGATGATTATGTTTGAGGCATTGCATGGATGGAGTTGTAATACTCCCATCAGTTGGAGTGATCCAGTTAGTAGGGTGTTTATTGGACTAGACATGTTGGAAGACATGGAGTAGGAAATATAAGTAATCAAGAAGAATTTAAAAGCAACATAGGATAGGTAGAAGAGCTATGCATATCGGAATAGGTTGTTTAAGGAGATCCAAGTTTGGGAACAGGTGTACTTGCGCATCAAATCGAAGAAGACCTCCTTGCATATTGGATGATGGGCCAAGTTGGAACCCCAATTTTGTTGACCTTTCAGGATTATCGAGAGGATTGGACCAGTAGCCTATCCAATTGCACTACCCTCGACAATGAAATTCCATGATGTTTTCCATGTGTCATTTCTTAAGAAGTATGTTAAATATGTTGATCATTTGATTAAATAGTTTGTACTACAGGTGGAGCCAGAAGGAGAATTCTAGTCGAGTCTAATAATGCATTTTGTAGAGAATGATGCTCATTCTCCAAAACCGATCGAGTAGGTTAAAGTGCAATGGAAGCACTTTGGGCCCAATGAAGTGATATGGGATATGGAAGATCAAATGCAGACTATGTATACTTCCTTATTCGTTGGTTAAGTAGATATTTTGGTATATGTCTTTGGTATATGTTTTTGGTACATGTTTTGGTGATGTTTGATATATGTACATATGTATATGGATGTGAATATTTCCATGAGCTATGTTATAAACCTCCAATAAGCGATATGGGTGCCATGTCATTATGATGTTATACTTGTTATGTTGTCATGTTGGTTTGCTTCTCGACAGGTTGATCATTATAAATATTGAACCGTGCTAAGTTTAAAGCTCCCTAGTCAGTATGTTTTTCTTACAACAACCTTGTTGGTTGTAGGTGTTGTTGAACACTGAGGATGGTGTTCCCCCAAGGGGGAGGGTTCTATAACAACCTTGGTGAAAATTCCATGTAATAAAAGATAATAAAGACAAGATAGTTCCAAGCTAAATGTTGGGAAAAAGCATAGTGATGGGGATCACTGGTGATTGATTAATGGCTAAGGAAATTGGAAAAGGAAATTCCAAAGGCTTTAGAAAGCCAAAGTGGCATTTTGGCACATTTATTTATGAAAATAATGGAAGTTAAGATAAAACGAAGGTGAAAGGTCACAGGTTGCATGTGTGGAGGAAAATGAAGGAAAATAATGGAAAATAAAGAAAATAGAGGCCTCATTAATAAAAAAAGACTTATGAGGATCATCTCACAAACTTTTCTCAGTTATGTTTTGGAGCTTTCTCTCTCATACTCTTGCACACTTAGATTTTCCTTGGAGCACTCTTGGAGGAGTGTGGCATACTTGTAGTTTTGGAGAAAGAAGGCAAAGGAAGAGGAGGAAAGTGCAAGAGGACATCTAGATCAACAACTATAACGGGTTTTACTTGTAGGTACCAAGTTGCATGTATATTTTCCTCACTAGTTTTGGCGTGCATGGCATATGCATGTTGTTTATTGGTCATGATTTGTAATTGGCATGGAGGATTGCCTAGATTGACAGTGGATTTGCCTAGCCTTGCCATTTCCAGGATAGCCATGGGGTTGTGGGTTCATTTCCTTGTTTTTCTGGTTGGTTCTCATGTTTCCTTTAGCTTAATTTGAGTTACTAGTTCTTGGAAGCCCTGGTTAGACAAATACTATGGAAGCCCTATAACAGCTTGGGTTGAGTTACTAGTCTTGGAAGCCTTGGTTGGACAAACACTCTTGAAGCCCTTGGTGGGTTCAGTTACTAGTCTTGGAAGCCCCGGTTGGAAAAATGCTCTAGAAGCTTGACAACAACTGTGGGTTGAGTTACTAGTCCTGGAAGCATTGGTTCAAACAAATGCTCTGGAGCCCTGGAAGGCTTGGGTAGAGACCAATCCGGGGATGGTTTCTGATGTCTGACTGTGAGGTGGAATCAATGTTTGATGGGTTGAGGTGGTTTGGCCTCTAGAAGCCCTGGATGGTTTTGATTGACATGTTTATGAGATCCCACATTCATGCTTGGAATATGGCACGAGGGTGACTAGCTAAAGAGAGATTTGGCTCAGCCATGTCTATGGTCGGGTGGTTCATGGAAGTCCTAAACCTGGTTGGCCTTTACATCATTAATATGAGGTTATTTCTCCTTATTATTTTATGAGTATTATACTAGTCTATATGTGGATTATATGGTTGTTGTTTCCTTAGTATTTAAGTTGTTATTATGCTAGTTATGAGCATGTATTATGACATTCGTTATGTATGGCTCTAACCATGTTTTCAATTGTAAATGAATGAACAATGTATCTATTTCCTAATAAATGAAATGATAGCTAATGAGTTGAGGCATCAATTCTTCTTAGCGATTCTCAGATATATATGAGACCCCTTTGCTCAGATCTATTATTTAAACCTACAGATTACATATTTGTGACATGTTTGATGAAATGCTTGTCATGACTAGTAGGGATCTAGTCTAGACCTTGTTAATTTTTTTACAAATGTATCATTGTTTTGTTGTGATACTTCATTTCTGATGGTGTCATTGAGTTCTAAGCAGTGACCTAGGCTTTGGGCCTGAGAAAGTGGCACAAATCCTAGAGTCGCATGCACAGGTCTAAGGAGAAAAGTCCCTAGATGCATGCGTACCCATGTTGTGGGAGAATTTGGAGCCTCCTTAATACAGTCTTGTCCATGTCAAGGCAACGTTTGGGGTTTAATGGTCTAACAACTTCGTTGGTCTCAGGGGCTGGTTACCTAAGTGGTTGGGATGGCCACTAGGAGTTCTATTGCTAATGTGGAAGGTCTGTGTGATGTGTTCCACCAGTTCCACTTCCTTAACTGAGACATAAGGATTCAAATCATATCATACTAAATTTTTGTTACATGTTTACCTCAGTTGGCCAGTTACTTGGGCAGATGTGGGAGGAGGGTGTTATAGATGGACATTTCATGGTAGAGAAAATAGTGGCAGTGTTGCAGAAGTATTTTTATTGGCCAAACATTTGACAATATGTTGGGAAGTACATCAGATATTTCACTTCTTATGCCATTGCCAAACCAACCATCAAGAAGCAAGGCCTATATACTCCTCTTCCTACTCTTATATGACCTTGGGAATCCATCTCCGTGGATTACATGTCAGACCTTCCTTCTACTAATCATGGAAATGACTATGTTTTCATGGTCGTCAATAAATTCTCTAGGATGGCCATTTTGGTGGCCTGCAAGAACAATATCACAAAAAAAGGCAAAGCTAAGGTCTTCTTTGCACGAGTGTGGGTAAATTTTTGGATCCCACAATCCATTATCTTAGATCAAGACAAAAGGTTCCTACGTACATTTTGGTCAAGTCTCTAGTCGATATCGGATATTAAACTCACTAAGTCCACCACTTTCCACCTCAAATTGATTGTCAAACAGAGGTTGTCAACAGATTGATCGTACACATTCTGCGTATGTACAACTCAAAGCATCCACACACATGGGATGATAGCCTCTCCTATGTCCAACAAAACTACAACAGAGCTCTCCATATATCAACTAGCCACAACCCCTTTCATGTGGGGCTGGGATTCCAACCACAATGTCCCATTGATGTGGCCATACCATTTGTAGCTACTCAAGGAGATTCGACTCATGTCTGGTCCGAAGGGGATAGGGCTAAAAACTTCATTGAGCACATTTAACACATCCTCTAGTATGTTTGTGACATATTGGATAGAGCCAATCCTAAGTACAAGCAAAGTCATGATCCACATTGGGTGCCACACAAGTTTGAGGTGAGTAACAAAGTTTGGTTACATTTTCAAAAGGAGCGCCTCGTTGGGCCCCACCGCAAGCTTCACCCACTCAAATATGGGCCTTACACCATCACTAAGTTTGTAGGGGACAATTCTTTTGAGTTGAAAATTCCACCATTCCTTGGACTGAACCCAGTGTTCAATGTGGACCGCCTTTGACGATACTTTCCACCATTAATGGACACATCAGACATTGCAATACAATTCACACCAACAGATTTAAACCCAGACTGCATGGAATAGGCCACAGTTGATCAGACCATGGACACGTAGATAAAGAACACTCCCCAACAGAAGATCCAACTGTATCAGGTTATCAAATTTGGCCAACTCCTACAACTAGGCAAGTGGTTCACCAAGGACCAAGTTCAACAAAAATTTCTCCATCTGATGGAGGAACTCAACGCAATGGGGGCCATTGCTTCCTAATGAGGAAGGACTGATCTAGGTGGATATTGGTGGCCACCCGCCTATTACACTTGGACCCCCACTATTGTTTCTTTTCAATTTCCTTAATTGTATCACAACCTACTATTTTTGGAATTTTTTCGGTTCCTAAAATTTTGGAGCTGTTTTGAGGGACTAAAAGACGTTTTTAGGGAAAACAAAGAGGCTGGAAAGGTCCCAAGCTAACTTACTAGTTTTTTTTTCCTCCTCTTTGAGATCATTGAAATGAGGTATTATGGTAGCCAAATGAAGATCATATGCCAAAGTTACAACCTCAGGAAGTTGATGTACCAATTTACCCAAACGGGTCCGACAGTTTTGGCGATTTATCGCCTAGGATTACGTTTTTGGATGTTTAGGGGTTTCCATATTTTCTCAATAATAAATAGGCCTTTGAGAATCTTTGTAACACAATTTAGATGCATGTATCTACCACATATCTTCTCAGAGATAAGCTACCATCACCCGAGCTAGTTTATTTCAATTTCTGTGTGTAAGCATATTTCAGTTCTTTGATATTAATGAAAATAAGTTCTATTTTTGCTGCATCTTTGGGTTTATGTGTATATCTGTATTTTGTTTCATTCCTTCATAAGTCCGAATCAGGATAGGCATCCATTCTTTTCACAAAGGAAAGAGCCCTAGTCTCGATGGCCTTCCAATAGAATTTTATGTTATTTTTTATAATGTTCTCAAGTATGACCTACTCAAAGTGGTTAGGGAATCCAAGCTATTTCACAAAGTATTAGGGTCCCTTAATTAAAATTTCCTCACAGTCATTACTAAATATCCAAATTATTTCTCTTTCAATGATTAGAACCCTACCTACTACTCTGATCCTTCCTAAGTTAACCTCTAATCAACAATTTGGCTTTCCTTGCGGTCAAAAGATTCATAATACCATTTCTCTATCCTAGGAAGCGATTCACCCTATGAATCTTGTGAAATACCTTGTGGCAATACTCAAGATCTATATTTCTAAGGCTTATGATCAAGTTATGTTGACTTCCCTTTATCTTGTACTTCTTAAGTTAGGATTGGGACTCCAACTTGCCAATTGGATAATGGTGTACCTACAATTAGTCTCATTTGTTGTTCTTATTAATGGAACTTCCTCTCCCTTTTTTAAGGCATGTCATGGACTAAGGAAGGATCCCCTCTTTCTCCTTACCTCTTCCTATTGGTCACAAAATCTCTTTGATAATTTTTTTGGGATGCATGGACAACAAACTTTCTCAAGGGAATTCCTATTATAGGACATGATTTCCTATCTCATTTACTTTTCATTGACAACATACTCTTCTTTCTTTTTCGTTCTCAAAATGATATTCTCAACCTAAAATAGTTGTTGGAATTTTTTTGTAAAGAGACATATATGTGTTGGAAATATAATTATACTAGGGGGTGGGGGTTGAATTAGTATAATGGCCAATCATAACCAATCAAAATACATTTAATGCAAATGTAAAATCAATCACATTAACAACAAGAGATACACTATATATATGTATGGAATTTATTTTATTAATGAATGATATTGTAGGAACCAACCAAAAGGAGGTACTAATCCCTTGAAATGTTTTACTGACACGAACCATAAGGAGGCACCAACCCCCTAAGAAATACAAACACTCTCCTGAGATGCTTAAACGAATCCTTTTTTTAATATCTTTAGCTTGGTATTGCATTGTGCCTCTATTATACATATTACTCCATGCTTTGTATCTTCAACTTGGATTCTCATGTATCCTTTGAATTTATCCTCTGACCTCTTCCTGATCTCACATCCTCTATAAAATTCATATCTTAGACTAATTTCACACTTCTCACCATAGAAACATGACAAATTATCTCACTTAGGCATAATCACTTTTTCTTTTACAATGATCGAATCCACTCTTCACTTCCAAAACTCTCTAGCTTACTTATACTCAACCAAATCAACAAAATGTGGTAGGGTTGACACACCATGTAGGATAATCCAAAAAACATGAAATATTACTATAATGTCTTATTGAACCCCAAAAATTCATTCCCTTGAATATTTTTATACTTAGACAAATTTAACATGTGCAAAGAATTTCATATCCCACGCTTCACACATCCCTTTGTTTTGCACATATTATTTCCCGCACACCCCACTCCTATGCACTTCCCCACTCTACACAATTAATTACCTGTATGCCACCTGTCATGACCATAAAATATTTCATAATATAATAGTCATCTTAGGTTATTAATTTCCTTGTTTCTCATGGTACTAATTTCAAGAATATTATAAATAACATTAAAAGAGGATTAATCGTTGAGTTAAAGGGACTTGATGGATTTAACACTTCAAGGTTTCTTTCCATCACCTCCCATAAATGATGAAATTAATGTATTAAGCTTCTATTTATTAGCCTATCCTACCTAATGAAAATTCTCATGCGAAAGGATGGCAACTCACATATTCTTGTGTACAAAGGAAATATGGCTACCAAAAGAAAGAAGGAAGCAATTTGTAGTGACACTTTTAACTTACTTTCTTGCCAAGACAAAAACTTTCATTGGTCAACTGTATAGCAATGGTATGTAAATTCATCGGTGGAAAAAAAGAAAAATAAAAAAATATGGACCAACGAGTTAGCAAATGTTCCACGTGTTCCTAAAGTTTTTTACCTAAAAGAAATAGTCTGCCTTCGTGGACGATATTTTTATCCAAATATAAGGACAATGAGAGTAGGAGTGAAGAAGAATTCAATTCCTCTGACCCTAAAGCATTTAGCAAGATATCCAAATTTCCAAAGTGAAATAAGTTATTAAAGTTTCTTGAAGCTGACAATTTCCTAGACTCTAAAGTTGGAAGAATGAACATTATTCAAAAATTCATCTCACTGATGTGGCATGTTCCCTCTAACATTTATTTCTTGTATATTTCCATATTTGTAAAACCTTACACAGATTTTTCTTGGAATTTTTCCCGAGTAATGGAATAAGAAACCACATACAATTTCCAAAGGTATGTACTCTATGCTCTGTATTATTCTTATAAAAGAGACTCTTTATTTGACTGGGAATACCTCATCTCAAATGAGTTAGCCTTCCATTTGGTGAATTGTCAAAGAGCCATAGGATTTTCATGCCAATGTATTTAATAACAATTCTTGTGTCTTTTCATGTTTTCAATGGGTTACCCCATGAAAGAAATTTTAATCTTGATGAAGGACCAATTCAGTTTTGGTATCTAGTATTATGGAGACATAAATCCCCATTTTATTTCTGCCAAATTCAAGATTTATTTGTGAGATAAATTCATTACATGATAACTAGACATGAACCTACAAGGATATCAGGACAAGCACAAGCTTTCCTATGGGGAAATGGGACCCACGAAGAAAAAGAACATAATATGGTAATTCAAATCTATGGATTCAAGGGCAATCCATTATTGTTACCTAAATTTGTGATGGACAAATATTTTGTTGCTGAAATTTGTAGGAAGTATCACCCTTGGTTAATTCTATTCAAGTGAAAAAAAGAAAAACAATTTATTTCCTTTCCTTTTACTGTAAAGGAGATAACTATAATAAATGAAACTCATTTTGCATAATTTATTCAGTTTTTGAATCCTTTTAATTTAAATGAAGAGGCTATTTAGGGTTTTGTCCCAGCTGTAGTATTTACTAAGCACTTAATTATGGTGAGATACGACATCTTGTTCACAAATTTTTTAGAAGAAAGCATGGAAAATCATATTGGTCCATCAAAAGAGAAAAAATTGTTTGGCCATGTTGAAGAATCCATTATTGAAACTATCACAAACACAAGAGGAAGAGATAATGAAAGAGGAAAGAATCTGACATACTCTCCTCCAACCTCTACGCCCTAAATTCGCCTGAGTTCATCCTCCACCCAACGAGAAAGGAATACTACTTTGACTGGAGGATAGAGTAATGATAGACCCTTGGTGGAGGAGATGAAGAAGAACCCCCTCCCATATTGACCCCGAGAAGGTCACATATTGTTCAATCATCTAAGGTTAAAGGTTCAAAAGAAACACAAAATGTGGAGGAAATCATTGATATTGAAGTTGATAGTACCATAATACTTGATTGGGTTACGACCCATATTTATGAAACCCAAAGAATAATATAAGAAATCATTGAAGACATAACCACATTTTAATATCACCCTGTCACTTTATAAAATGAAAATGATCATGAAGTGACAAAAAATAAAGAATTGAAAAGATGAGGATTTAGAATAGAAAAGTTACTAGCCATACTAAGATGGATGTTGATATTTCAGAAGTTGGAGCCACTAAGCTCTTAAAATTACATCATACCATGGGAGAAGCATTAGCACATTTAGTCATCAAGCAAGAGTCATAAAATTAGAAATTAAAATTAAGAATAAAAGAGCTAGAATAAGATCTTAATCTTGTCCCTTTATTTATAACCCCTCTTGCCATACAAGCACCAATAGCAATAGTGTCCACCCTGAGGACACCTCACAGGATCAGAAAATAATCCTACCTCCACAATGGAGTCAAACCTTACATTATTAATAACATTATTAAAAGACTAAATATTATCAAAGATCTATGGGAAATAACTTTCCATTTACGAAATCTAGCGCAAATAATTTTTCTCTTATTGACTATCTCAAAAGAGACCTTGAACATGGTCAAAATTTTGTAGATAATGAATTATCTACTTTTATTCAAAAGTTCAATTCACACAACAAGTTGCGTAGATCATGATAGGATCTCCTAGGAACCAAAAGACTAAAGAAAATCAAAGCTGGTAGGTCTACAATAATTAATGTATTAGAGGAGATTATTTTTTAGTGTTAATGATAGAAGAAGTGTTGTATTTATAAAGGAAATAACTTCTTTTATTATCTACATTATCCTATTATGATAAGAGATTTTCATTAATTCTAAAGGATATACTAAAGGATGAGTTAAATGATGTTAAGGAGTCAATGGGGTCAGTATTTGATAATATAATTGATTTTTCTGAAGAAGAAATTAAAATTGGTTGGTTACTTTTGTTAATATTAATGAATATTAAGATGTCCTAGCTGCCCAATTGCAAGAAGAAACCCAAGAAATCAAGGAGGAAATATTTAATTAACGCGTCAAGATGGATATCATAATTCCTTTGATGAAAGACTACATTGAAGAATGGTTGAGGAAATCAATTCAAAAAGTCATTAATCCTAACTAACTATCAAAACAATTATTATAATGACTACATCTCCAGAGATAAAAGGCAACCAACACATAAATATCAACAATTCCATCCTTCCACATTTTGTGAGCATTTTAAAATCTTGAAGCATTTACCCCTCTTCCTCCTAGTCTTTGATCATTCAAATTTCTTGGTTGTATTTTTCATCATTTAAGACGATCCCTAGTCGAAGCTCTTCTTTTCTTATAGGCGTCTTGTTTACGTTTCAGTTCACAAGAGCCAAATACCAATCCCCCTTGGGACAAATGAATTTAAATTATGTTTAATTCTCATGGTTTTGTTGAGTTCCTTATGTACCAAACATTTTCAAAAACTTCAATATGTAATATTTTTTTTGTTACAGAGAGGTCCTTTTGGAGAGAGTTATTCATTTATGGTTCAGAAACTTGAGTTAAAATTGTACAAATCTCATGAATTTTTTTTCCCATTATCTCATTATTTTACATGAATGAAATCATTGTATAGCACTTTGATATCTAAACTTCATTATATTGTATCTACCCCTTTGATATGCTTCAAAGATATTTTCTTACTGTGATGGAATGGATGGATATCATGCTAAAATTTCAACTTGTATATCTTTGGTTATTCCTTTCCTTGTATTCTTGAAAAAACACATGGTCCATTCATAGGAGCATATATTAATGTTTTAATCTTGAAGTTATTTGAGTGTCTTCATAAAGAGGGGTACCACCTCTTTAAAAATGTAGAGGGACCTGCACTCAAACCTTAGGAGGTTGAATTTTTCCCCTAACAAGAGGAAAGATCAACATGTATATTATAACATCATTCAACACTCATGTAGATCTTGTGCTCTTTTATGGCCCTAGGAAATCCCTTTTCCCATGAAAACATGACTTTATACTAAAAAACAGTGTTTCAAAATCCATACGTGACTCTGCCCATACAAAAATGCATACATACGTGGGTTCCATAACATTATACCTGCGTATACATTTTAAAATATGAAAAAATAAAATAAAATGCTATTTTTCGTGTGGGTTTTATAGTTTTTACTAAGAGACCACCTACAACATCCCATGGCCTAACTGAAATAACCAATTTGAGGTGGTATAGTTGAAATAACCATTTTCTTCCAAGGAAACTTCGTATATGTGTGTTTCTTCAAATACAGTTGCATATATATGGTGAATAGTATCTAAACAGTCATGTATAGATTTGAAAAAATGGAATTTTTTCATTTTTGTCTTTTGTTGTGGTCTTGACCAAGTTTGTTTATGATTTCTTGATGTTTATGAAGTATGGAATCACCTTGATGTCTATTGTTGTTGGTGTCTTTCATCTTGTTTGAGAAATGCTTATGTCAACCTAAGGTTTGCAATTTTTGAAGATTTTGTGTTTGAAGTTGGGTTCTAGATCTTTTTTATAAGGTATTTGGTTGTTATGTGGGTCTGGAATAGATCTTGTTGCTTCTAAACTTATTGATAAGCCAGTCTTTGATTTGCTTCTCCTGTGACCCAGAAGTTGGCTTATTTTTTCTTTCTCTTTCTTGTTTTTGAAAGGGGATTGTGATTCTTGGATGAATGAGAGAGTTCAGTTCTGGAGTCTTTATGATTTTAAGAGTCTTTTATATCTATCTGGCCAAATTATTGAAGTGATTAATTCTCTCATTTGCACTAGTATTTTATCTTTGTGATCATTTATGACTAGGTGGATTTGAACCCTTTTCATGCCTTTGGTATTAAGATATATCCTTGTTTTCCGTTTCTGAGTTTTAAGTCCTTTAAATGTTTAAAAGAAAAAGAATAACATTTTCTTTGTGTTTCTTTTCTTTTGTTTTTGGCTTTGTAATCTTTTGGGTTTTTTAAAAATGCTTGAATTCTTGCTATACGGTTAAAAGTCTCTTGCTTTGAGGAGTTCCTTTTTCTGGGGATTTTCTTATTTTTGCTTGTTAAATTGGCCTTCACCTTTGTGATCACATTTGTTTATATTTAATACTTTCTTTGAATCTTGAATTTACATGCTAGTGTGCATTAGGTTAACTTCATTTTAGATTATCGTTTAGTCCTTTTTCCTGGGTTTTGGATGTGTAAATGCTTAATTGAAAAATAAAAAGAGTTTTTTTTTTCTTTCTTATGTTTCTCGTAGAACCCTTGTGGAAATCTCTTTCACTGAAGAAAAATAAGTGTTGAATTCTCATGTAGCATAAGTTTTCTATTGATTTATTTTGCATAAAAACATAATATGTTGCACTTCTATTTTCCTTGTTTTAAATAACAACCAACTAAAATGAGCACTTCAAATTAAAATGAACTAGACTTTTTCTTTTTGTCATAGCAATTATCAACTAGTCTAGGGAATTTAGGGCCTTGGAATAAGTGTGTGGAGAGTAAACTTTCCAAGGCCACTTACACTAAAAGTATAGAAGTTTATTAATGAGTGGAAATCCAGTGTTGTTAAGCTATTTGGGAAAGCTCCTCTAACATAGGAGTCAAGCACGATGACCTGTGAATATAAGGAAAGAGAGATACCCCCTCTCCTACTTGTTGGATCATGTGCCCACGTCTATTCTGCCTGGCTTCTGATCATGAGTTGGTGATCTTAGTTTCCTTTGCTAGGGACTACACAAGTGATTTCGGGAGGGGATGCTCATGGTACCTGAGGTAGACGTTGCATCACTTTCATAGTACTTATGGACGATGCCCTTGCAAAGATTGGGTACTTCCACCGACAAAGGCTATTTTCTGGAGGTTAATGTAACTACTTCTGATACCTTCGTCGGTAGGCTTGGGACCTCATCATCTCAAACTACCTGTGGGAGGTCCTTTTCTTCACTTTCTTGTATTTTTGTGTCCGGTCCTAATCATAGGGAGCATAAATACTTGGAATTTTTTGCTTCATTGTATCTTTAGGACTTTTTAAGAGAGTGCTATGTGCTCCTAGCTTTCCATATGTGATTTGAGTCTTTAATTTTTCTTTATATATAAAGGTGGTTGATCAACTAGTTCGTTGGTCTAAAAGGCTTCATGAGGTTTCACTTATGAATGTTGGCCCTTCACCTAGAAGGTGTAGGAGTAATTATATTGGTTTTTTGAAGCAGTGCCAACTAACATAAAAAAGACAAATCCTTCTCTGAGGGATCTTATTTCATAGGGTGAACCTATGCTAATCCATAATCCAAGCAGAAACGCTCTGGTTCTAGCTAGAGTACTCTTCCAATCGGAAGACAAAGTAGACATTGAAGACATTTTTGAGTCCCCTACAACTCCTATGTAACCTCTTCCTTCTCATCTTCCTTATGTTGTACCATACGTGGGTACTCCGACTCATAAGTCGATTAGATCCATTCACTCTCCCTTTTTCTTGATAGCCGATGTTAGTGGCACAAGTATGGTTGTCGATATTGTTGTTGCACATAATCCTTCTTTATATATAGTAGGAGGTACTATTTCTATCTCCATTATTACACCTAGTACAGTAGTTGTTAGCTCTACCTCCATCCCTGGTTCGTGTGGGGGCACCCAACCTTCTTCTCTTCTCATTGATTCTTATTGTTTTGGAATGTCATCTAGTGGGATTCATTTAGTCTCATTAACCTTACCTTCTACTGCTTTCGTATCTATGACTTCTATGACTAGTGGTTCAATGTATTTACAAGTTTTTGCATTTGGAATTGGACATGTTGCTCCTTCCAATCCATCATTGAATGTAGGATCAATGCCTTTCTATGGCCATGCTTAAAACATTAATCCTTTTCAAGGGATCCACATCCTTGTATATCCTTCTGTTAGTGGTTTTGGGTTTGGGAATATCTCTCATTTATTTGTTCAGCAGGGGAGTATGCCCTTCCCTATTGTTAGTACGTCAAATGTTTTTCCTCCTTTAGCTAGTGCTTGGAACCCTTACCAAGGGCTCTCTCTTTCATATAGTATTCTGTCAGGAGGAAGTTTTCCTATGACTAGTAATCCTACGGTAGGGGGTAGATACCCTGCATATAAACATGGACTACAAGGTTTCCCTTATATTTCAATTGCTTCTATGAGTAATCCTTGGCAGCCTAGTGCCTCCCAAAATCTAGGATACTATTTTTTGAATGTTTGGATTTCCACTCTTGGAGCCTAGAATTATGTTGTCTCTCTACTCTTATCGTTCCTGGAAACTCTTTATCTTCAAGATCTTTCAAAATTGACTAATGCTCCTATCTGTTACAACCCAACTTGGCCTCTGGTCCCTACTAAAATTTAATTTGATATACCAAAATTTGAAGGGAAGTCTAGGGAGGCTCCAACAGACCAGGTAACCTCTTCCACTTAAGGCGCTCATCAAACTCCTTTATTTATTATTGAAATAGGTTGAGACTCTTTCAATGCACCTTGACTGGAAATGTAGAAAAATGGTATATCGAATTAAAGGGTGGGTCATTTTCTACATTTAGTGAGTTGTCTACAATGTTTCCTAACCATTTTCAGTTTCCTATCTATTATGATGTTGAACCTCAACTTATGGCCAATTTTGAACACGACAAGCCCACCCATATTTCTAAACACATTCAAGAGGGGCGCAGAAGGAAGAGATTGATCAAGGCTTATATACCTGATTAATTTCTTTTCGAATGATTTTTGAAAGAATTACAGTTGGAGATATCTAAGGATGTGTCACTTTCAGGAGTGTTCATTAAAGAACAAGCTATCACTTTCAGGAGTGTTCATAGAATAACAAGCTATCTTTAGAGCTCAACAATTAGAGCTTATTTATTCCCACTTTGGAGCCATCTATAAGATCTCACTTGATGATCCTATATTGAAAACCGATCTCGCAAAACAGTAAACATGCCCCCATCCCAACAAAGTTGTAGGATAGATAGATAGTAATGTGGCTAGTTTGTTAAATCAATTACAATATTTGTCATTACAATCTTCTTCTGTGACACAAACTACGCTGTCAGTGT
The DNA here is from genome assembly GCA_000404065.3 of Pinus taeda. Taxonomy (NCBI): domain Eukaryota; kingdom Viridiplantae; phylum Streptophyta; class Pinopsida; order Pinales; family Pinaceae; genus Pinus; species Pinus taeda. Next base: position 90,879 of record APFE030901583.1, on the reverse strand, counting down.
CTCCTCCTTCTAAACCTTTAGTGGCTAATGTTTTTAATCCTCGAATCCCAAAGGAAATCAAATATCCGATGGGAAGAAGAAAGAGTGTGAGAAGAAGAAATATAAAGGAGGGAAGCTGAATACAAATAAACCTAGTGAAGAAACTGGTGAGGATGAGAAGGAGTCTTAAAAAAAGGTTAAATTTCATGCAAGTTATGTGATGGGGACCATCTTACTCATATTTTCCCCAAGATTCAAGATGCTCAGTGCTTGTTAGCCCAACAAGGGTCTTCTAGTTCCCAGGTTGTGCTCGCTAACATGTTTCCCCAAGGGAAACAATTACTTGTTGAAGCGAATGTTAATACTAGAACCCCTATAAGGGGCAACCAGGACAGGGAATCTACATCAGATGTGTATATGATTAAGTCTCATGTTGATATTTCAACTGGAGCTCAAGATTATAGAGAGCCAAAATCTTCTAAGGCTAAAACTACTTATGATACTCAAGAACATATTCATATAGAGAGGCTCACAATTGAACCTATACCTTGGATGCCGAAAGGATCCTAAAAAACATCGACCTATAATCCAAATTCTAGGGTTTCTTAGAACTATTCCATTGTTGAATATTTAGTTCAGATCCCCTGTGCTATGTCCACGTTAGAGGTACTCTAGTAGTGTCCTACACAAAGGAGTGATTTTCTCACTACGATTGAAATAGTTGACCTAGAAAACTATCCGGTGATTACATTTGATATGTAAAAGGTTAAAACGAGAATCCATGATCATATGGATTTTCAAATTAAATCTACGTATTGTAAGAAGACCATCTTCTCAATTGTAGTTGATGAAGGGGCTTCCCCATGTGCCATTTCTATGTCATGTTGGAAGGCTATTAGGTCCCCAGAAGTTGTTCCCTCTCCTACTATCTTAATCGCATTCAATGGTCATTCTCATAGGCCTCATGGGATTCAGCCTACCTTCCCTATTTGTGTAGGGTGCAAGGTTGTCAACGTGGAAGTAGATATATTCGATGTTAATCTTGATTATAATCTTTTGTTCGGTCAAAATTGGGTTTATGCGATGAATGCCATAGTATTGTATTTATTTTGCATCCTATGTTTTCCTCGTGAAGGGAGAATTGTTACAATTGATCAGTTAGCCTATTCTCCCCAATGACCCTAATGCATATGTTGACTCCACTATCCCCTTGGTAAAGAATACCATGCAACCTATTGAGAATTTAGGAGTTGGAATGTGTTCCTCATCGATGGGCACTTTGATCTTCCACCTCTTGTTTCTCATATTAATGTCATTTCATCCTCTAGGATGATCCCTCAACATTGTTCTTTTAGAACTCATTATTTTTCAGATCCTTGGCCCTTTCCCCCTCCTACAACCACATTAGAAGAAGGGTAAGTGGGTGGAATAGCTTATCCTATATCTACAACCAAAATTGCATATCAATCTATTCTTAATTATGAAGCTTTTGATCCCATCCCTGTTTCATCGGAGGATGTGGATGATGATGTGGCACTCTAGACATTTGACTCCACTTTGGCTATGGATTGCCTTGATATCATTTACCATCTAAGGAGACAATTCTAGAAGCAATGACTAGTGTAGAGAGATCGTGTGATGATTTGCATCATCGATCCTATTTTCTCCCTAACTTCCATAAAGTTGAATCAAGTTTTTCTAGTCCTCTTTCTCTTGGAAGTTTTCACAAAAATTTAAATCCTTTGGCTCCAACACTTATTTTTTCCGAAGGTAGCATGGATAATATTTCAAAAACCATTACGGCGAAAATTTCCAAGAATCCCAACATTATCAAGAATATCTTCATCGAAGCTGATTTTTCCCCTGAAGAGATTAAAATTTGCGCCAATCTCTTTAAATATTTTAGAGATGTATTCACTTCGTATTATGAGGAAATTCCTGGGTTGATCCTATTATAGTTCAACATGAAATCAAGACTCTCGAAAATGAAAAGCCTGTGCATCAAAATATTTAGTCGTTCAACCCTAGGGAAGTTGTGGCTATAAAGGTAGTGTTAATTTAGGTTGCCACTGATGTCAATATGGCATTGGCCGAGATGGAAAATATTATTGCTATACATGATGTTTCCCTAACCTAATTACAAACCCTAGGAGTGTTATCTGGGAAACCCTTGATGTCTATCGAACATTATGAAACCCTAGACATTTAACAAAACCCTAAAATATAACAATTGTATTGACATATAAGATAATTGGTTGTTAACAATCATATATAATATAATATATTATATTTTGGCATATATATATATATATATATATATATATAGACACACACACACACACACACACACACATATAGATATATATGATATAACATATATAATAAAACTATATATTAAACTTAATCTCGCATTACATATGGTCTTGATCGTAACTTCCAATTTATCAACGGGCTATGCCACCTCAGTTATGGTCCCCACACAACGCCATCAGCAATCATCCACCATTACAGATTACATATCGAATTCACCAAAAAAACACATATGTCGGCTTCTTTCTAGCAACTAGTCATCTACATAAAAATCATGAATTGTATTATATGTGTGTGTATGTGTGTGTGTACATAAACACATACACACACACACACACACACACACACACACACACACACACACCGCACAGCACACACACACACACAGAATATATATATATATGATAATATATAAGATGAATTGTTTTAGAAGGATAGATGAAAAAAAAAGAACTGAAGACAGATTACAATTAAAAATGGAATAAGAAACTCGGAGTAGTGGATAACTCAGAAAAATACAGCGTAACCTGTTCACATCTCATGAACAGCTGGAAGATAAACACAAAAGGCCACACCTTCTTGGGTAGCTGAAAATAAAGAAAAAGGACTTTCATCATTTCCTTGGTTCTGTGTTTTTTTCTCATTTGCATAGGTCCACAGGTCCTTGGTCTCTATTACAGCTACGGTGAATAAAGGTTGGCACAATTTCGATCTCTGTCACAACAGCAAGACATTTCCTAGTTGACACAATTGTTTGGTCTCAATAACGTGGCAATATTACAAACTTCCACATTTGAGCTTCTTAGGTCTCTGTAGTGGGATAGAGTCTCACCCCTGCAAATAATCTTTATGCAGTGAAGTATTTTTTAATATTCACAAGGTGAAGGAAGTGAGAACATACTGTGAAGGCATATTCTTTCAATGAAAAATGCATACAATGATAACTTGGATAGAGGAAGGAAGTAGCAACCATTAACTCAAGGTGTTATCCCATACAACAGTGGTGGACAAAGCAAACAAATGAAGTACAATTGATCTTGAAACAAGTGAAGAGCCCTTTTGACAATCAAGTAAGTATATTTTTTATTCTCTATACTAAACAACAGCAGGATTGGTGTCCTTGGAGTTGGTGCTCCTAAACTCAAGGTTGGTGCCTTGGATAGATAGGGTCGATGCCCTAGAGGTCAGAGCCTCATCAAAACCAAGTCGGAGCTTGGGAACATATTTATATTGTATCAATTATTTTATACTCAATAAAATTATCCTTGTACATTTCTCTATTTAAATTGTGAAGAATCTAATTGGTAATAATAACAATTGAAAGAAAATACTAATTCACCATCCTCTCAGTATTTCCAACAATTGGTATCAAAGCCAGCTTCTTCATAATTGTGCTAACAACTAGAAGAAGCATTCTCAGTCACAATGAAAAATCAAGAGGTGTCAGGAAGGCTTCCTCTGTTCGATGGCACAAATTTTGGTCTTTGGAAGAAAAGAATGTCCTACTACTTAATGTCCCTTGGACCTAAAGTTTGGCATTCGGTTTTAAATGGGTACACACCTCCTTCCACCCTTCCAACTGATCAAGACGAAAGGAAAGCTTACATTGCAAATGCAAAAGCCTTAAATTCCATCACTAGTGGAATCACTGATTCTAAATTTACAAAAGTCATGAATTGTGACTCGGCCAAAGAAGTATGGGATAAGTTGGTTAGCTTATACGATGGGGACTCCAAAGTTAATAAGGAAAAGATTCAAAATCATAGAAGGCAATTTGAAAATCTGAAAATGGATGATGAAGAAGATATTGCATCATACTTTCTTCGAGTAGTTGAAGTGGTCAACTCTCTTAAAGGATTGGGAGAAAATATTGAAGAAATCATTGTTGTTCAAAAGGTCTTAAGATCTCTCCCTGATAGATTTGACTCCAAAGTAAGTGCTATAGAAGAAATGAAATACCTAGATACTCTAAAGATGGATGAATTTCATGGAATCCTCATTGCCTATGAGATGAGAAAAGGAATCCCAAGTTCCAAAGATAAAGCATTCAAGGCCTCAAAATAAAAAACAGGGAAAGGATGGAATACCAATAGTGATGACTCCAATGTTGAATCTGAATTGGCACAATTTGTACGAAGACTAAAGAAATGACCCAAGCTAAAAGTTAAGTACCCTCTTATTTGTTTCAAATGTGGATGAATAAGTCATTATGCTGCAGAATGTCCTCTTAAGCATGATAGTGATGATGAGGAGGATTCTAAAAGGATGGTATACAAAAGAAAGTGTTCAATAAGAAGAATTTCTTCTCCAAGCAAGAAGAGTCTGATGAAGATGAATTTGCAGTCATCAAAAGAAAATCAACTAATCATTTGCCTCATTGCAAAGGAGGTAATGATGAATCAGATGATGAAGATGACTATGTTGGAAGCCAAGAAGTATTATTCATGGAATTCACAAATGATGATGATTCAAGACTAGAAGGAAATGTATATGAATTGTTAATGAGTGCCATTGAAGAAAATGAGAAATTACAAAATAAAATCATTTCTCACAAGGTAGAAAACGAGGAAGCAAAATGAAGGGAAGATCTCTTGAAAAATAAGCTAAAAGAAAAGGAAGAAATATGTGAACATCATGAAGCTGAAATAGTATCTCTAAGAAAGGAATTGGAGCAAGTCAAAAAGAGTTGGGAAAGCTCTCAAACACTTGACGTTATCCTAAATGCTCAAAAACTTCAATATGACAAATCTGAAATAGGTTTTAAAGGAGAATCATCAAGTACTAAGGAGAATGCAAAAAGCTATCCCAACATACTTTCCAGCAACCCAAAAGAAGAAAAATAATTTCATCAAAGACCCATCTCAAGTCCAAAGAATGAAGAGAGAGTAACTCCAAGGAAGAATGCTAATTCAAATCATGGCTATTACAACAGGTACAAAACTATTTTTTTTGGGCATTTTTATTATTGTAAAAAGTTTTATCATCAAGCTAAACATTGCATGTCTCGTAAGAATGAAACACCAAAATTGAATAATCAAACAAACAAACCATATGGTCTCAAAAGACAAGGACAAATCAAGACCTACAACTCTTTTGATCCCTTGGCCAAATTTGATCCAGTTTGCTCATTATGTAATGATAATGGATAGAATGAACAAAATTCCCCCCTCAAAAGAAGACAAGCAAAAAATGAGAATCCCAATATGGATAAATGTGGCCTAGCTCTATGTGCTCATAGTGATGAAAATCATTGATTTGTGGATAGTGGTTGCTCCAGACATATGACAGGTGACAAAAGGAAGTTTGTTTCATTGAACAAAAAAGAATGAAATGTAACCTTTGGAAGTGGATCTACCAAAATTGTTGGAAAAGGAATTGTTACCTTTATTAATGGAAAAGGGAAGGCTCAAAACGCTTTCTGGTAAACGAGCTCAAACACAATCTCTTAAGTGTTAGCCAAATCTGTGATCAAGGACATAAAGTTGTCTTTAACACTAAAGATTATGAAATAAGTAACTCTTCCTCAGGAGAACTTATGGAAAAAGGAGTTAGAACATCAGATAACATCAACATTTTGAACAAAATTCAAGAAGATGAATGTTATCTAAGTCAAATAGATGAAAGTTGGTTGTGGCACAAGAGATTGGGACATACAAGTTTCGATAACTTGATCAATATCAGCAATATCAATGTAGTGCGAGACATCCCAAAGTTATTCAAGCCAAATCGAGGTGTATGTGGTCCGTGTCAACATGGAAAGCAAACTAGAACCAGCCACAAGACCAAGGAGTTCTCTACATCAAAACCTTTGGAGATCATTCATGTTGATTTATGTGGACCAACTAGAACTCTGGAACTCCAAGGAGAAAGGTACTTTGCTTTATTTGTTGATGAATATACTAGAATGATGTGGGTATATTTCATAAAAAATAAATCTGACACATTTGAATGTTTTAAGAATCTTAAATCTCTTGTAGAAAATGAAAAAGATTCTAAGATTAAATGTCTTAGAACGGATAGAGGGGGAGAATTCACATCAAAAGAATTTGATGAATTTTGTAAAGTACATGGAAATGAAAGAGTAATCTCTGCTGCGAGAACACCCAAGCAAAATGGGGTAGTTGAAAGAAGAAACTGAATTGTTCAAGAAATGGCAAGAACAAAGTTAATAGCAGCTGATTTGCAACCAAAATTTTGGAGAGAAGCAGTCGGAACAGTAGTTTATACCTTGAATCGAAATCAACTATGGCCAAATAATGAGAAGACTCCTTATGAATTAAAGGAGGACCTTCTTTAGTAAAATACTTCAATATTTTTGGAAGCAAATGCTTAATAAAAATCAATTATGATTCACAAGGAAAATTTGATTCTGAGGTTGATGAAGGAATATTCCTTGGATATTCTACTAGGAGCAAAGCCTACAAGTGTTATAATAATCGACTACAAAAAATAGTGGAAAGCATTGATATGAAGATTGATGAAGATCTTTTAGAAAAGGAAATTCAAGATCATGAAGTTGACCCTCTCATTGAAGAAAATGAAGAAGAACCTGAAAAAGAGGAAAAAGATCAAGAAAAACGAAAGGAAAAAGAACCATCTCAAACCCATTCAAAGGTAAAATTCCTTAAAAAGCGTCACCCTGGAGATCAAGTTATTGGAAATGTAGATGAGGGGATACAAACTCGACAAAGGATGACAAATACACCTAGGAAAAATGATTTTTCTCTCCTATCTATGATAGAACCAAAAACTTTTACTCAAGCAAGTAAGGATCCTCATTGGGTAAAAGCCATGGAAGAAGAAATGTCTCAATCAAGAAAAATGAGACATGGGAGTTGGTACCAAGTGGGTGTTCAAAAACAAAATGAATGAAGATGGACAAATCATCATAAATAAGGCAAGGCTTGTGTGTAAAGGTCATTCACAAATTGAAGAAATCAACTTTGAAGAAACCTTTGCACCAGTAGCTCGTATGGAAGCTATAAGGATGTTCTTGTAATTTTCTTACTCCAAAGGATTCAAAATCTATCAAATGGACATAAAATCAACATTTCTGAATGGGGAACTCAAGGGAGAAGTCTACATGGAGCAAATGGAAGGGTTTAATCTAGCAGAAGGAAAAGCCTTTGTTTGTAAGTTGAAAAAGGCATCATATGGGTTGAAACAAGCTCCTCGAGCTTGGTACTCAAGATTAGATCACTATGTACAACAACAAGACTTCAAGAAGGGGGTGGTAGGAAGTAATCTCTACATGAAGATGGATGAGGATAAGTTACTAGTGACTCTTGTCTATGTTGATGACTTGATTTTTGCTAGCAATAATGATGAGATGAGCCATAAGTTTGCTCAAAATATGTCAAAAGAGTTCAAAATGTCGATGATAGGAGAATTATCTTACTTCCTTGGACTACAAGTATATCAAACCACAGCAATGATATTCATATCTCAAGCAAAATATCTTAAAGACATGGAATTCAAGACTGTGCACGCATAAGCACACCTATGACCACAAATTGCAAATTAAGCAAAGATAATGACTCTCCCCCGGTAGATGCAACTCATTACAGGTCAATAATTGGAGCCCTCCTATATTTAACTGCTACGAGACCTGACATTATGCAAGAAATAGGAATGGTGGGGAGATTTCAATTAGCTCCTAAACAATCCCATTTGTTAGTTGTAAAAATAACTCAAAAACTTGAAAGGAACTCTTGATTTTGGACTTTGGTACCCTAAGAGCTCAACTCTTATTATGACTGCATACACCGATTTTGATTGGGCCAAAAATGTCGACAATCGAAAAATTACTAGTGGAAATGCATTCTTCCTAGGAGATTGTCTAGTATCTTGGCTCAGCAAAAAACAAACATCCATATCACTATCTACAGCTGAAGCCGAGTATATAGATGTTGTGGATTGTTGTACTCAAATATTATGGATGAAGGAAGTTCTTAAGGGTGTCAACATAGATACCAATCAACTAATCACCATCTATTGTGATAACACAAGTGCTATCAGTCTTAGCAAAAGTCTTGTGATGCACTCAAAGACCAAATATATACCAATCAAATATCATTTTCTCCAAGAACAGGTGGTTGAACAAAACATCAAGTTAGAGTATATCAATACTAAGGAGCAGATTGCAAATATTTTCACCAAACCTCTTCCTCGAGAAGCATTTGAACATTTTCGCCAAAAAATGGGGGTTATTGCTCTAGCATCACACTAAGTTGATTCTTAAAGATGTGGCATGACAGGGGGAGTAACATACCTATGAAGAACTACTTTTGAAGCAACTTGACATAGGGAACACTTGGGCACCCTATTTTCGATTGATGTCAAAGGGGGAAAGAATGCTGGAAGAGCAAGAATATTGCCATCAATGACAAAGGGGGAGATTGTTAATCTAGGTTGTCATTGATGTCAATATGGCATTGGCTGAGATGGAAAATATTCTTGATATACACGATGTTTCCCTAACTTAATTACAAACCCTAGGAGTGTTATTTGGCAAATCCTTGATGTCTAACAAATATTATAAAACCTTAGACATTTAACAAAACCCTAAAATATGACAACCATATTGACATATAAGATAATTGGTTGTTAACAATCATATATATAATATAATAATAATTTGGCATATATATACACATTTATATATGTTTGTGAAAATATATATATATAAAATAAAACTATATATTCAACTTAATCTCATATATTATACCACCTTAGTTATGGTCCCCACACAATGTCGTCAACAATCATCCACCATTACGAATTACATATCGAATTCACAAAAAATAATATATGTCGGCTTCTTTCCAGCAACTAGTCGACTACATAAAAATCATGATTTGTATTATATATATATATATGAATATGATTTGTTTTAGAAGGACAGACGAAAAAAAAAGTCGGGACAGATTACAGTTAATGACAGATTACAGTTAAAGACGGAATAAGAAACTCGGAGCAGCGGATAACTTAAAAAAAGACAGCGTAACCTGTTCACATCTCGTGAACAGCTGGAAGATAAAAACAAAAGACTACACCTTCTCGGGTAGCCGAAAATAAAAATAAAGAGGACTTTTGTCATTTGCTTGGTTCTGCGTTTTTTCTCATTTGCACAGGTTCGTAGGTCCTCGGTCTCTGTCACAGCTACGATGAATAAAGGTTGGCACACTTTCGATCTCGGTCATAGTAGCAAGACAATTCCTGGTTGACACAATTGTTTGGTCTCAATAACGTGGTAGTATTGCAGAGTTCCACAATTGATATTCTCAGGTCTCTGCAGTGAGATAGAGTCTCACCCTTGCAAAGAATCTTTATGCAGTGAAGTATTTTTGAATATTCACAAGGTGAAGGAAGTGAGAACAAACAGTGAAGGCAGTTTCTTTCAATGAAAAATGCATATAGTGATAACTTGGACAAAGGCAGGAAGTAGCAACTAGTAACCCAACGTGTCATCCTGTAGACGAAGCAACCAAATGAAGTACAACTGATTTTGAAACAAGTGAAGAGCCCTTTTGACAATCAAGTAAGCATATTTTTTATTCTCTATACTAAACAACAACAGGATTGGTGTCCTTGAAGTTGGTGCCTTGGATAGATAGGGTCGATGCCCTAGAGGTCGGAGCCTCATCAAAACTAGGTTGGAGCTTGGGAACATATTTATATTGTATTTATTCTTTTATACTCAATAAAATTATACTTATGCATTTTTCTGATTAAATTGTGAAGAATCTAACTGGTAATAATAACAATTGAAATAAAATATTGATTCTACCCTATTCCTTTAACTGAATGGGTTTCAAATCCAGTCCCTTTGGAAAAAAAGCAAGGAACAATCCATGTATGCATTGATTTCATGGATTTAAACCAGGCCTATCCAAAAGACAATTTCCCCACTCCATTTATAGATCATATTATGGTGAGTGTGTTGGAAATGATTTTTTTTTCTTCATGGACGGATTTTGTGGATATAATAAAATAAAAATTCATGTTGAATATCAACATAAGATGACATTTATTTTCCCCTGGGGTAGGTTTGCAGATAAGAAAATTCCTTTTGGCCTTAAAAATTATGGGGCTACCTTTCAGAGGGCTATGTCATATGCTTTCCTTGACATCAAACATATAATCGAAGCTTATTTGGATGATTTAGCTGCTCCGTCTCATAAGATAATGGAACATCCAAAACATCTTCATCTAATTTTTAGAGATATCTTTATTATAAAATCCATTTGAACCCTAATAAGTATGTTTTCACGGTTACATCTAGTCAGTTGTTGGAATTCATTGTTTCTAATGAAGGGATTTGAGTTGATCTTTTCAAGTTTGAGGTAATACTTCAGTTGCCTCCACTGTCTAGTATTCGTCAACTTCAAAGTCTCCAAGGAAAAGACAATTTTTTAAGGAGGTTTATCATGAACTACACTAAGATCATAAAAGGTTTTATGTGTTTACTTAAGAAAGGGGTTCCATTTGTTTGGTACGAATTTGCTCAACGATCACGATGCTTTAGCAAAGGCATTGACCTCTTCTCCCCTTTTGAGTCCACCTGATTATAGCAGAGATTTCTTTTTGTTCCTTATGGTGGTAGAATCAACCATTTGTATGGTTCTGGTTAAGGAATACGATGCCCTTAGAACATGTGATTTATTATCTAAGTCATGGCTTACTTGGTCCTGAACTCTGGTATTCTCACATTGAGAAATTGGCTTTTGTAGCAGTTCACGTTGTTCAACAACTCCATCATTACATTTTGCTGAGAAAAACCTTTGCAATAGTTGATGTCAATCCATTTCAATTTGTCCTGAGTAGGCAAGTGATCGGGGGAAAATACAATAAATGGATTATTATTTTACAAGAATTTTATCTAGAGTTCATGTTATACAAATAAAAAAGAAGCCTTTGGTTTTCGCAGAATTAATTTTGAGACTGCCTTGTGGAGGAGATGGTCCATGTGAAGAATAATTTCCAGATGAACATATTTTTCTTATCTCCTCACAAGATCCTTGTTATGGAGACATCGTTGTATATCTCCAAACTTTGAAGTTACCTCAGTATTTTTCTAAGGATGAATGCTGAAAATTATGTCACCTTGTTAGGAGTTATCTTATCATTGGTGATACATTTTAGCGTCACGGGGTTGATTCAATTATTATACGTTTTTTTTACCTTAGAAGAAGCTAAGTCAGTTTTAAATGATTGTCGCAATGGGACTTGTGGAGGTCATTTATCTGGGCTTGCGATAGCTCAGAAATATTGTGTGCAAGGTATTTTTGGCCTTTAATTTTCAAATATTATATTGAGGCAGTAAAAAAATGCCATCCTTCCTAAGTCTATACTCGAAAAATGCACGCTAATCCAACTCTGATTTTTACCGTCATCACTGTCGGTCCATTTACTAAGTGGGGAGTTAATTTTACAATTTGTAACTTGGCTTTAGCTAATGGACACAAGTACATTATCGTAGAAGTAGAGTACTTTATGAAGTGGGTCGAAGCTATGCCCTCTTTTAATAATGATGGTAAGACAACAACCGTTTTCCTTTTTAATCAAGTCATTTCACTTCGGTATCCCTAAAGAGATTTTCACTGATCATGGCAGTCACTTTTAAAATAAGGTGATGTCTGAGTTGGCTTTGAACTGGGATTTTAGCAAAACCATTTGTCTCCTTATTATCCTCAAGCTAATGGACAAGTTGAATCCGTTAATAAATCCCTTAAGACTATCTTGCAAAGGACGATTAATCAAGTTAAGTCCAACTGACACAACATTATTTATCCTTTGTTACATGCATACTAAATGTTTATTAAGACTGCTATGGGGTTTACTCCTTTTCATTTAGTTTATGGTTTGGAATCAATTTTTCCTATAGAATGTGAGATTCCATCTATTAAGTTGGTAATCCAACTTCTTGTAGACACCTCAAGTCTTGAAGAGCATCTTATTCGTTTGGAACAACTTGATGAGCAGTGTCAGGATGTTGCCACAATGAATGAGGCCAATAAGAAAAGATTCAAAGCTCAATATGATAAGTTTGTACGACCTAGGGTTTTATCTGAAGGTAACCTTGATCTATGACCAAGATAAAGACACCTTGGGGGCATGAAAATTCAAAGCTATGTGGTATGTTCCTTTCATTGTTAAAAGGGTATTGAAGAAGGGTGCTTATGAGCTTGTTGATTTTGAAGGGAATATGTTGTCGGAGCCTAGAAATGGGCTCTATCTCAAGAAATATTATGCCTAGGATATTTCCTAGCATTTGCTTTGTTTTGCAAATATTGTACATAGTTTTAGTTTTTGTCTATAGGTGTTGTGGTGATGATAGTGTTTTCGATCTCCTTTGGAAAAGCATATTTCGATGGGTGATTAAGTGTATTTAGGATTTGTAGATGGTGATGGTGATAGTAGACATACTCGAAATTTGGCTTCCATCGCTTGGGTATTTCATTATACATCTAGTTAGCTGCTAGTCAAAAGAGGCATATGTATTGGTCATGCTTCTAATAATATGGTTGAATACAATGTCATTATTATTTTACTTTCTGAATTAATATCTTATGGTATTGAATCATTAGTGGTTTACTTGGACTCACAATTGGTTGTGTCTCAATTAAACAATATTTATCATGTGATGGATCCTTGATTACATCATCAATTTCTAAAGTGAGATTATTGCAAAGATCATTTCATTTTATTACTTTGATTCGCATTCCACTTTAGATAATGCATTTGTTGATTCTATAGCTGACCAAGGATTGGATTTTCATATCAATCATTCATCACATTAAATCAAAACATCAAATAACAATCTATATATATGATCAAGTCATCACAAAATCGTTGTATATATAGTTAGATAAGTGTCAAAATATTACAAAATGTGGACAAATGTCTAGCAAAATTAGGGCTTAAGCCCAATCATGTCCATATCAAAAAGATGAGTCAATCTAAAATCTAAGTCTGTGGGCCCTGCCATGGATGAGCATCTAGGTAGAAGACAATGACATTCACCACTCGTCTAAAGATGCACACCCACTCTCATGGTACTCCAACCACTCGTCTTTATATAGCCTTGGGAAAATTCTCTAGCGTTGCCATTGGAACTTGGCGAGTCAAACTCTCCAAGTTCCTTTGTATTGTATGGAGGACCCTTTCAGACTTAGCTACTGCTCTCTTTGTGTCTTTGCCATGATGTTTATGCCTCGATAGACCCTCAAGTCTCACTGGTCCCACATCTGTATCATGATCATTTTATCTTGTGAGGATTTTTGTTCCACAAAAAATACTTTAAATTTATTGAGATTGTCTTCAAAAATCCAAAAAAAGAAATGTTAAAAAATTAAATCCGAGCATGCGTACATAGAAAACTAGTTTTGAAATTTAAAAATCTACTCAATAAATCGATATAATCTATCAATTTTTTTATCAAATGGAAAAGTTTAAGTTCATTATTTACCTAGAGTTTGTGGTTTCCAGATTTGTTAGTGGAATTAGTTGGATTAGCTTTCCCGAATTCACTCCAAAAACTCTCTCCTCAACACTTGGATGGTAAAAATGAAATTGGGTGAGTCCAAAACTCTATTTTATAATTAAACTTTAAACCCACTTTCCTAAAGTTCATTTTTAACTTTATTATTTTATTTTTATGAACTTTTGAGATTTGCTTGAAGTGTTGGAAGGACCTTTTTAGAGTGATGAAGACTTTCTTATTGTTGTGTGATATTTTTCCTGTTTCTTTGATTCCATGATCATTGACCTATCGTAGCAGGTATCGTACTCTAAATTGGCATATAGGTTAAAACATGTCACTTTTCTGTTGCATTTTTCATATTGACCTCATATTGCAATATTTATCCACTATGTTGCAATTTTTAAACCTCTTTCACTCATTATTTTGTTAAGTCAAAACATAGTGGTAGAATCTTTCATTCCATGGGCTTCCTAGTTAGAACCTCACTAACATATGTTTCCTATGCTGTAAGTATTGTGTAGGCTCGAGAGTCCTCTTTAGTCCCACGATGACTTTGCGTTGAAGCCTCATTCTTCTTTTTCTTCGCTATTATTATGGTTTTATACCCTAAGGGCTCCCATATCTTGAGTTGTACTATCGCATTGCATATTGACCACTTTCACCCCTTTTGGCCTTAATATGTCTTCATTGGACTCAGGTATAAGCCACTTTTGATCATGAATTTTCTACAAGTTGAAACCATGCATTCATTAGAATTTGCGACTTGACACCCTTTTCCGTGGTGGGAACATCGTCGAGTGTCAATGGTCAGTGTCTTCCACCTTGTATTAAGCATAGGGATGTTCCAGTCCCAGGAACTAGTGCACTTTCCCTTTACACTTGTTCTCTCCATTGTACTATAATCATTATTTTATTCTTTTTCAGGATTTATAATATTAAAAATACAATAAAAATAAATATTCCAAAAAAAAGAGTGGGAATGGGATAGTTTCTTCGTCATTTAATGGTAGCAAGAGTCATTCATGTTGCCCTTGAACAAATCACTTAAAATGAGTCTTTCCTCGATTGGGATGGGACTTAGTTTGACTTTAGGGAAGCCATAACCTTGTTCTTGATTCAGTCCTCTATCAATTGGTTAACTCTACCAATCATATGGAGAGTTTGTTGATGCCTCCTGCATTGCAAACTTATACAAATTTATTTTATGTTGCCATAAAGTCACACCAAGTCGTGATTTTGTTCAAGGGAAGTAAACATGTTTCTAGTCATTCTATGGTGTATCTTGACTCATTTTTGTTGGTCATACCAAGTTTGTCAAGTTATTCTCAGTATCACATCAGTGACACGGTCCTCTATGTGTGTTGGTTAAGAAGGTCCCCATTGACTGGCGGGTCTACTCTTATTGACTCCAACAAATTTCTCTGAGAGTAGACCTAGAGTTGCACCCTGAACCTATTTACATCATTGATAGGTGACCTTGTGCTCAATATTGATCAACATTATGGGTATTTTACTGAGTGGTTTCCCTTGTGTTTGACGTCAACTTACATTATCACACATTGGGATTCATGCAATACCTCAATATCCATTTGACCTTATTAGTGGATTCCTCACCTCTGTGTCAACTTTCATTATTGGTTGGTTCAAAGGATTTATGTTGTACGCTAGCCACATCTTGTGTATGCCATAAATCTACTTCAAAATGGTTACTTCATCTCTCTTTGTCTAAGTTCTTCCAAATTATTGCCCTGCAGTTTACACTCACGTTGGTTGATGTGGGATGTCTTAATGCCTTCCTTCCAGCAGATCTTTTCCCATTAACTCCAACTCATTTCTATAGGAATGAGGTATATATTCCCTTTTTCAGTACCTTCGGGTTTGCAGTCATTAGTGGAAAAATCCTTCGGCAATAATAGTGAGAATGAATCAATGTCTCCTGGTTGGTAGATTCTTTCAATTTTTTGACTTCAACACATCAATTCACACTTGTTTGATTGTATTGGGGTACCTTGACAGTCATTATCATTATTGGTGAGTTGTATCGCGTTTGTTAGCAATATACATCAATGACCGATAATAAAAATATTTCTCACATGGTCGAATTCAACTCATTTATTCCCATGGTGTAGAAATGTACCATCTGTGGTCGGTGAAGACCTCAGGTTTTGTCAGTATTTTGGTTCACTTGACAACTCATTTAGTTTTCTTCCAATGACATCTCTCAACTCTATATGTTACAATATTTTACAACAACATCTTATATGTTGTCACCCGATTTTATGTGGTACCACTATTCCACTTATATGACTTGGTACTTTTATGAGGTTCAATTATGCAACATCATTGATCCATCATTCTTCTATGAGATATTGAGACATAGGACCATTGTGTTCTTTTACAGACATAATTTGATGATCCACTATGTATTCTTCAACGCCTTTTGTACACTTATGTATACATTTTGGATCTGCATTATACTTTATAAACGAACATGCTTTACTAATTTTGAGCATGCGTATGCCCGCCTTAGACATGAGTTTTCTTTTTGACTCCTTCCACAAGTATTTGATGGGGTGGAATATGGTGATCTCCTCCTGAGTTTTTAGAAGACTCTTCTCTCTATACTTAATATAGTTCTATCATCATGTTCCTTTCCGACCTCATATTTTAGGGGGCATTTGTTATAGCATCATTCAACACTCATGTAGACCTAATGCTCTTTTATGCCCCTGGGTAGTCCCTTTTCACATGCAGACTTGACTTTATACTAAAAATAGTATTTCAAAATCCATACACAAATATACCCATACAAAAACACGTACATATGCGGGTTCCATAACACTATACTCACGTATACATTTAAAATATGAAAAAATAAAATAAAAGGCTATTTTTTGGGCCATGTTTACGTGTTTTACCGAGAGCCCACCTACAGGAGCTCATGGTCTAATTGAAATAACCAATTTGAGGTGGTATATATACACCCCTTGGGAAGGCCTAATTAACAAGAGAATAAGAATATCGACATTATACTCAATTTCTCCCAGATCAAGTTTTCTTTTACCGTGCCTCTTGTACTCCCGATCTCTACAAAACTCTGGTTTCCTTTGTAGAGATGCTCAACATCCTTATCTAGAATCTTCTTGAACATATTAGAGAGGTTGTCTTCATGGCTTGGGCTGGACGGATCTGGAGGAAGGCTTTGTCAGTACCTTTGGCCTGGATCAGGTTGTATTTATCATGTACTTACTATTGTTAATAAATAAAGAAGCTCATGTCTTGTTCCCAATATATGTTTTCATCTTATGAATGATAGTATGAATGTTTATATATGATTATCTAACATATTCTTATGTATGCACATTGAATTATCTATTATGTATATGCTTTTGTGATTGATTTGCAGGTTTGCAAATATTGGAGGTAGCAGGGGGTTTGGACCCTACAAAAACATATTCAAATGTAGGACCTTTGGGTAGTATCCAAATCCAATTTTGATAATTCAAATGTTTGGCATACTTGATTGAATGTTATTTGTTGATTATCTTATCTTGATCTCTTGAGGCTTTCAACCCTTGCCTTAGGGAACTTTTCTTTCCAATAATGTCTTCTACTGGAAATCCAATCTGAATGACCTAGATACGAATCATATCAATGACTACTTGTCTCCTTGGGGGATTAGCTTTAGTTACACAAAAAGCACATGATATGACCCTATTAAATAGTCGTTCCACTAAATCCAGATCCAGGTCCACTTACTTGTAACAAGTTACTAGACACTTAGATCAATTTTCTTTTGTCTAGATTTCCTTTTTACTCCACCTTTAGGGGTTTCAAAATTATCCCATGTGACTAAGAGAAGGACCAAAAACTTAAACCATGAGCTCCAAATATCTAGGAATTTAGGTCTTTTCTTATGGCTCAAAATTGATTAAGGCTTGGATGAATTGGAGGACAAATACATTTTCTATGATTTCTACACAAAACCATGTTGGACTAGAACTTTGACCAGATTCTTCATCTTCTCTCAAATCCAGGTTCATGCTTGCCTTTAACTAGAAATAATTGATTGCCCCTTGATACCTGAATGGTTGGATATTCTTTCTCCACCCTATAGCTTAACTACAAAATGTTGACTAATATGCCTCTGCAATTGAATCTAAATACATGTTTCAAGCTTATGCACATGTTTCGTACACCTTTGGACCACCAAAATCCTAGATAACTTTATATCAGTCTCCACGCCCTTGGATGATCAGATAGTAAAATAAGGGCCCCACTACTAAATTTGGTGGAATTGATTTATTCTTCACCATTTTTTCCTAAATGAAATACACATAAAACATTTGCCAAACTAGTCCTTGGCAGGAATCCTGAGGCTTTAGGAATTGTCACATTGAAACTTTGATAAATAGTCATAACTTTCCATGTGGATCTCTTGCCATGTCATCTTCCAAGTCAACATAATTCCATGTGTCAATTTACATATTTCACTTTAGACACCAAGAGGGTGAAAAATAGGTGCCACATGTAACTTCATTTGGTTTCCACATCGTCGCTTCACCACATGGCACCACCTATACTGCCACTTCATGATACCACCTATATGGGGTCCACCTAAAGGCTTAGAATATGAAATTTAGATCAATTTTTTTTTTTTAATATTTTCCTTGTTGAATTCTTAGAGGCTCAGATGTAAACACCTTATCTAGATGTATCTAGTATTTGGCTATTTTATTAGGTGATTGTCTTGGTGCATCCCCATATGCCTAGATGCTTAGATACCTAGAGAGAGGCTTGGATGTGCTTAGATAGATTACAGTATTGGATATATTAGTACATCCCTATATATCTGGATGTCTATGATGCCTTGGCATTCCTCGAATTACCATATTCCTAGATGCCTCAGTGCATTTCATATTTTGACTAGGCCCCGATGAGTCTAGATAATTTAGATACCTTGACACAAATTCTGCATGCACTTCAAAGCAACTTTTCTAATTATTTCTAGGGAGATTGACTAAGTTCCATATACCACTACAAATATCTCTGAGAGGGTTATCCAACCAAGCACTTTTTCATTTGTTTTTTAACAAGTTACCTACAAAGAAAATGCCTTCGAATATAGGCTACCTAAATTGTAATGCTTCTTAACTATAATATCAACAATATTCCTATGCTACTAGAATTTGACATCAATGAAACAGAAGTTGACATCAATGACAACATATGTGCAACAATCTCCCCCTTTGGCATTAAAGAGAACACCAACAAACATCTCCTAGTCATTGATGATATTGGGCTAGACTCCCCCTATCTATTTACGGATTGTACTCCTCCTTTGAAATCACCAATGTGAAAAAAAATGCTCAATGATTTCTACAATATCACACCTCTGACATTAATTACATGATATTGGTTGTCATCAATGGAAAAACATTGTCTAAAAATCTCCCCCTTTGTCATTAATCGAAACACCACTAGACATTGATGATCAGCGATGGCAATGGACTTAAGTCCCCCTATCAACCTTTTAGTCCATAGTCTGCAATATCTATCTTCATAATGTAGTTTATGTCTGATATCTCTCCTACATTGACATTAATGGAAAGGGGATCAACAGAAGATGGTTGCTCATCTAGTGATTGCTTACTACTGGGCCAATGTCACACAACTACTCTTTTGAAGTTATTTCATATGCTTGTGGACCTACTCCCTCTATAAATGGACTCTCCCCCTATGAATAATATCTCTTCCTATAAATTCTTCCTGACATGTGGCTACAATTGTAATCTACTTTTTATTAGGCTAGAAGTCATCCCTATAATCCTTAGCTGGTATTAGTGAGACATTCCTTCCCTTGGTTGTGAGATATGACTAGACTACTCTTGAAATCCCATGGCTTGTGCCCAAAGTTGTTGGATATGTAACATTTCACATAGTTATGTAGAGGAGAAAAATATTTTCCCCTTCTAGTACTATATTCATATAGACCTCTAGATTTGTTGCTTAAGTAGTTATTCTTTGAAAATTATCTTCCTTCATAATTTCTTCTTGCATAGGCTTTGCAGTCAACTACCTTATGGAAAAAATTATTGCATGAATAACAATGCCCATAGAAGAAAGTTTAATACCTGGATGGATATTTCTTGTTGAAAGGAATAACATTGCTTATTCTATTTTTCCTACATTATTTTCCATAATGTTGTTGATTCATAGTTATAATTGAACCTTTTATTGTGTTTGCATGATTACCATTTTCTCCTCTTGCTAATTGTTTTGCCTCTTCCTTATATTTTTCTCTGGATGATTCAACCTTGTTTTGATGAAACTAAATTCATGGATTTCTTGTTTTCTTAAACTATTGTTAATAGCAACAACATAGTTGATGGGTTTCATGTTTTAATTTTCTATTGTTGATGATCTTGACTCTCCCTTACTATTCGTTGGGATCTCTTCACAACCAAAGCATATCTTAAATAATGGTGATCTCTGAAGGCTAATGATGTGATATAATGACTCATAACCTTAAATGAGATTCAAGATTTGATTAAGATAATATGAGGTATTTTCTAATTATTTTCTTAAAAGAATAATTTTATCTTCCAATTTTTCATAGTGTTCTTCCTTTTCTTTTAACTACTTTGACAAAATATCATTTATCCTCTTGGTTTCTTCCAGTTCAATTTTTAGAAGGATGATAGAATATGCATCATAGTCTTTAACCTTATATTCTAGTGGTTCTTGTTCTAGTTGACCTATCATTTTTCTTACAGGTCATAGTTCTTCCCAAGCACTCATGAGTTCTTTTTTAAAATCTACTTCTACTATAATTTTTTATGTTATAGAAACTAGGGTTTTATCATAGGGTTCCAACAAAGAGCCCATTGTAGTCTAGCATAAAGATGGAATATTGATCTTCAAAAAGGGAAGAAAGTATCAGTTGAAGCATGCAAAGACTTATGTATAATGATTAGGGTTTAAATGGTGATAAATTGATTACATCAATTAAAATATACATCACATTCATTAACAATTGCAGATAAATATAACCTTATGAAAAAGATAAATGAAATAATTATACATAATCCTGACATAGTATCTCGAAATTTTTAAGGTAGGCACATGAACACAAGCACATCCATACATAAAACACAACATCATTCTTGAAATAATCTCCTTTAATCATTATCAAACCTAATCAATGTTACATCTATAGATCTGCATTAATTTAGCTATAAATGTTAAGAATCTCTCCCAATATTTCCATCACAGACTCAAATTACAACAGAGTCATAAGATAATTATATTAGAAAAGTGCAAGTACTAATTCAAATAGCATGTGGACCTATTACTATCATTCCTCCTTTCTTGCATAGCTTGCCTTGCATATCTATATATAAATTTTAGCCGATTGATATTTTCTAACTTAAAACACACTTGGTTGATGGATTCTGTAGAAAAAAGGAATTATTGAGGGGAGGGAGGAATGGGGTGAATCAGTAACAGTGAGGTTCTTAAATTTTTTATGAATATGTCTTTAGTTATTTCCTCTACTATCTGTTACTTATGAGAGCATTCATACATAATACAAATGAGCAACAAGATACAACATTCACATGTACATACAATCCATCACATGAGAAACATACACATATTGACATCAGTATTTCTTACCTGTAACACAAAGAGAGAAAACATCAATCTGTTTGTTGTTATGATGTAAATTAAGCACCTACTAATTACATTAGCTTTCTTGTGAGCACCCACTCACAGGAGGCACTGACTCCCTTAGGATAGAAAGAACCTACTTTCCAAGAGGCACCAACCATTTATGAATGCAGGCCACCACCTACTCTAGCCATTTTTCTACCTTTCATACAATTTTCAACTGAAAACAGAAGCACATACAAATGCAGAAAAATGCCAATCTAGATTACTACAGGAACATACTTCTGATCTTGGTCCTCTTTTGTTGGATGGGCTCTCTCGGTCTCATGTGATAACTCCCTATTTTCTGCACTCTGCCTTCTATTCCACAAGCTCTCTCCAACACTCTACTTCCGTTCAACACTTGGGCTAGTTTCTAAGTTCATACCCACTCTGCTCTCCCTCTTCAGCACATGCAACAATACTCTCTTTCCCACTTTGCTTGATGACAATCACTAGTTTTGATCCTTTGTTGCGCTCTACACAATGTTTCCTTTGTTGCCTATTTCCACACTGCTCGAGTGTACCTATGTATGACACCTCGATATTGATGTTGCATCTACTGCTTTAGTTATGTTTCAATATTAAACATTAGGATGGTCTCCTGAGCACTTCACCAACTCTCTGTGTAATTCTCCATGCTGAGAATTTAATCTCAGTCCACCTGTGCACTTTGGAAAGTATTCCCATGCTTATTAAATTGATAACAGAGCTCAGAATGTACTCCAACATGGCTATGTTCTTCCTTTAATTCATTGAAGAGTGAAAATAAGAGAAGAGATTCCTAACATCTTCTTGAGATGGACTTCATTACCAAATCCTGCAGATCGTGGTCCTCGCTACCTTCACCCAACGATATTTGACAGTAGCTATTTATCCATCACCCAACTCCTATGGCTTGAATTTACTCTCTACTTTCTGACCCATTCATCCTTTCACTCCGTATTGTAGTATCGGAGCCACAACTTATCGTAACTCATATAAAAAAAATGTTACAAAATCATACAATTTTGATGCCTGTAGCCCCTTGACTCTTAGCTCTTATTGCTTGTTATTTGGAATCAGGAGCTACGATCGATGACTTAACTTTTAGGTGCTAAGGCCTTCAGATATTTTCGAGGGCCTATCTCTATCTTTATATTTCTTCCACCCTTTGTTCCTTTAGATTCTCATCTAGACGCCAATACTTCAGAGCTCCTTTATTGGGACTTCCTTCATAATTCAATTTTAGGGGAGTTTGAAATGTTGACCTCTGAAATACTCATAGCACTCAGGTCTTGAGTCTTCTTTATATAACCTTGGTCCTATGGGTCCTTATAACCATGTGCCAACACCATCGGAGCCCATTCCAGTGTAACTTTTCCAAAAAGCTTTCATAATGGATTTATGATGTCTCCTTCCTTCGAAATGTTGACCTTTGAGATGACATCATGTTATCGTCATCACTCCACGTGTTGCCTCCTTAGTGGTGACATGTGTCACCTAGATTATCCCCATTAAGCCACAAAAAAATCTAAATTAAGCTACCATGTGTCCACTGTACATGTCACGCTGACATCATTTTCCACTCCAGCTCCTCAGGGCCAATCAACTGTTGCCATGTGTCTATTAGAGGAGTGAGAAAGAGTCTTCTTAGTCCTTGGTTTTTCACTGAATTCCTTTGTAGTTCCTCTCCTTCGCAAACCTCGGTGCTTCAAAGGAAATGAAATTTAAAAAGACTTACAAGGTACCAAGGTGTTGATGGCCCTATGCTCTAAAGTCCCGATATGCTACCATGTGTCCTATCTTGCTGAGGTTCCAACCTACTTCTGATATGGCCCTCCCTCCGAGGTATCAGACCTTCATTCCATTTTTGGTCCCTTTTAAATAGACTTCCAAGGTCCCAAGCCTTCGACCTATGATATTCATCCCTTCCGATCTACTGACCTCCAAAATTTAGAGTCCCGATATTTCGGCTACCTTTGATATTTTGGCCTGCTTAGTACTTAAATACCTTGACTTTGACAATCCATATATTCTTATCTAGGATGTCATTTGTTGAACTCCACACACCATTGGAGTAGGTCTGATGTAATATTGAGCCCATCTATTATTTAACAAATGGTTGCAAACTCTCTGCCTCAAAGCTAGTTTGGTTGACATTAATGCCAACATACCAAATGCCACAAACCATCTAGACAATGTAAACTTTCCAATAGAGTCAAATCTAACCATATTGACAAGATCCACACTTGTATGGTCCACATCCACTTGATTCTTTCAATTGTAACAACACAATTCTTCTTTTGTGGACTTGATGAATTCCAACATAACTACTTGGTCCTTTGCTTGTCTGCATGCCTATCCAACAAAGATTGTGGAACTCGATATTGGAGGAAAATTTGGAGCAATGATGACCCAGGGTTTAGCTCAAGTTTTCCATCAAAGGAAGTTGTAATAGTCTATCTTTTCAACTAATTTTTCACTCCCTTTGTTCAAAAGGAGAGTCTCACCTGAGCTGAGATAGAACTAATAAATTGAATAAGGGATTTGGATCAATGGCGAAAGACTAAGATTGTTATTATATTAGTTGTGTAGTTAATCATCTTACGGATCTATGCAACAATGTCATTAATGAAATGGGATCCTTTATAACTTGTTGAATTAATTGGAAAACCAAATATGGTGATAATGTTCTAAAAAATAAATCTAGTTGCAGTAGTGGTGGTACAATCTTTCACAAGGATTTCCTCTATCCACTTGGTAAGGTAATTTGTTGCGGTATTGATATACCCAACATGTGAATGTTGTGTAGGAGGATTTATGAGATTAATAAAATCAACAACCTGTTTTTAAAAGCTTGCAACACCCTAACTATTTGAAGTGGAAGTTCATATTGATGAGAATGCCTCCCAACCCTCAAGAAAACATCACAATTCTTAGCAAATCCTTTCACATAATTAAATAAGGCAGTACCTTGTGAGAAATTGATTTCCCTCCGACATGACCTCCCATAACAACAGTATGACATTCCCGTAAAATGTCATCCCTCTCATGACTCAAAATACACCTAAGAAAGAAACTATAAATTCCCAACTTCTATAATTAACCTTCAATCAACTGACAATTAGCTACTCACATCACCATATGCCTTTTTTTGACTAGAAAAAATAATCGGTGGGACACATACCTATAAGCAAGAAAAGTGTGATTTCTTCAAGGTGGCTTGGAACATCCTCAACTTGGAACAAGTCTGCATCAGGAAGTTGTTCATCAGCAGACCCTCCAAATTCCCCTGACTCCAAGCAGGAAAGATGATTTTGTCCTACATTGGTTCATCTAGGCTTGAAAACCTCAAAATAGAATTCCTAAAATAGTGACAACCTTCAAAAAATCCTCCTTTCCATCACAGCCTTGCTGACCAAACATTTTAATGTAGAATGGTCGGTGAAGAATTTAAAACAACCCCCCATAAAATAATGGTGAAATTTCTGAAGTGAAGAAACCATGGCTAATTCTTCATGCTCAGTTGTAATGTAGTTGTGCTCTATAGTAGAGAGTTTATGAATAGAAAAATATATAGGATGGTCTAGGTTTCCCTCTCTAGGTTGCTCAAGGATGACACTAAGAGCAATACTAGATGTGTCAACATGCACATGGAATTCTTTGTTCCGATCAAGATAGACTAGAATTGGAGTAATTGTTAATTTTTCCTTAAGGGTGTCAAAGGCAACATCACATTCAATAGTCCATATAAAGGGTTAAGTATTCTTCAGGAGCTTCTTCAATGGTGCGATGGTCAGAGCATAGTTGTGGATGAATCTACGATAATACCCTATGTGTCCCAAAGTAGATATAAGTTGTTTAACACTTATTGGAGGAGGCATGTTGAGAATAACCACAACCTTAGTTAGGTCAATTGAAACACCACCCTTGCAGACAATGTTCCCTAATAAAGTCCAAAAAGGTATAACAAAATACACTTCTTCAAGTTGAGATGAATTTGTAACTATCGACATCAGTCAAAAATCACCCTTAACAAACTAGAGTGCTTTTTCAAGAGGTTGTAAACTATTCAGTGTTGGCATTATGATGCATGTGTTGTACTTGATGGAAACCCTCTCATAGAAGATCATCTCACTTGTATACATTCAGATGAATCTACAATGCATGGGTTACCGGACAGCAAAAAGGGATCAGATGAAAGTTCACAAGTAAACTTTGCCATCAAGTCCAAAGGGGGAGATTGTTGGCATTATGGCTAAAGTGTTGTCCTTGATGGCAACCCATTCAGGTGATGGATCATTGTACAACAGGACAGTAGCAGAGATTGATGATCAGCTCTCAAATATTGAAGAAAATAAGGAGTATGCAGGCACACCGTACAAAAGGTGCGGACATGCAGGCATGTCTTATATAAAGTGTGTACATACCCGCAGGTTACCCATTCATGGGGTGCGTACCCCCAGTGTACACACTTCAAGGCAGTAAAGCGCACACACGTGGGGTTTCTCATGGTATTTAGCCGACGGTATTGTGTTATTATGGTTTTGGCCCGTGGTATTGTTTTATTTTATTATTATTATTGAGCCCCATGATCCATGATTTGAGGAAGAGCTTGCCTATATAAAGCAAAGGAGATTATTTGGCTTGAGCATGGTTTTGGGTTGAATATCTTAAGAAGCTAGATCTGAAATTCTAGTGATGGGTTATGAGAGATAGCTAGATCTAAATCAAGGAGAAACATGAGAACTACAAGTCGGATCTACTAATGGGTTGATATTTCCTCGGCGCATGTTCAGATCTGTAGATCTGACAGTCGGGGTTATTCTTGAAGTCTTGAAATTATCTATACCCAGAGGTACGCAGGTCCAGTGAAAGAAAAGTGTGGAGATACGCAGGCACAAAAGCGTTGCAGGTGCGCAGATACGCAGGACCAGAAACGCTGCAGATGCGTAGGGGCGCAGGCAGTTCATTGGACATAGAGCGCACGTACGCAGGAAGTCTGTGAGGCACAGTGTGCATGTACGCAGGGAAGAAGTTGGAAACAGTGCGTACTTATACGCAGCTGTTATATGGGTGAAGCTGCATACTTCTCATGAAATCTACTTAGCTATCTATGTTTATCATTGCTATGTTCTGGGTTTTGAAGTAATGTCTGATGTCTGATATCATGTTCTGATAACAGCAGTCTGAGAGGTGATTGATTAAATGTTTGTACATTGATGGATGAATGGATCAGGTTCTTAATAGCTCATCTTTATGTGATCTAATTGACTAGATCTGGTTGATGACTCACTTGTATATGTAATGATCTAGTGCTTGGGTAATTCAGAAGGTTGGTTGATTATGAGCTTCAATGTTGTTATTGGGTCCAATATGAAAATTGGATGAAATGTGGCCTTTCAGAGTATGTGTTGTGCTTCAGTGTATCCAGTATGAAAATTGATGAAACGTGGTACCTGGAGGAGAGAAGATTGTAGGTCAGCACCTACGTACTAGTATCTAAGCTAGTACAAGAGCTAAAGGAAATCTTTGGAGCATAGTAGCAGGTAGTAGCCTGCCTACTAGTAAATGGATCGGCTATACAAGAGCAAAGGGTGTTGTAGCTCCCGTACTGGTATAAGGCTGCACCAGTACAAAATATTGTAAAAGATTTTCTTATTAAGAAGAAGATTGAGATGACTTGCAGCAGGTGGTTTTCTCCCGCATTGGGTTTCCACCTTATATCATGGTGTTCATGTGTGTGCCTTATGTGTGATGATCTATTCTATATTACTGCATCTGTTAACTGATAAAATGGTTGATAATGTTCTAATGCACTCATTGAAGATCAATTAACTTAATCATAAGAAGTTGTGGAAGTAGCATATATGAATCTGGTTATGGAAATGAAAAAGTTTAATGTGATAATACTGATTCCCCCCCCCCCCCTCTCAGTATTATTTCCAACAACCTTTAGCTCATACAATTCTTTGGCCTTACTGTCATAGTACCTTTATGACAAGTATTTCTTCCTGAAATTCCTCTTGAACTCATGCCAACTCAAGTCATCTGTCCTAATGTCTCTAACCCACTTCACATATTCCCACCAAATATCTGCTTTACCTTTCAAGCTAAATATCGCTACTCTGGCCTTCATTTTATCGATGTAATTATGCAACTCAAATAATTTGTTCGTCCCAAGTATCCAAGATTCTGCATCTTCTGATTTCTTCCCATCTCATCAAAAGTAGGTGGCTTTTATTTTTTAAACTCATATGGAAAGTATCCCCTATCACTCCTCCTATAAGGATGATAACGATGAAGATCATGATGTCTATAAGAACCAGAACTATAATAGTACTTGTATCCAT
The DNA here is from genome assembly GCA_000404065.3 of Pinus taeda. Taxonomy (NCBI): domain Eukaryota; kingdom Viridiplantae; phylum Streptophyta; class Pinopsida; order Pinales; family Pinaceae; genus Pinus; species Pinus taeda. The sequence continues at coordinate 63,060 of APFE030901583.1, read as the reverse complement.
CACCTTTCCTATCTGAAGTATCCAACAACCTGCCATCTCTAATAATGTCATCTCTATCTGAAATGTGACCATCATGAGACCTACTGCCAAATGTCGCATTAGCTATGTCCTCCTATGCATGGCTTATTCAAAGTGGTCCTAATCACTGAAATTATGACAAACTTTGAAGAAGTATAGATTCAACCTCTGCTTGTTTCTTTCATGCCTATATGATTTGGTGATTGTCTTCCTTACAACTCCTTATTTCTTCCTTCAAGCTTCTCAATGTGTCTTCCAAATTAGAAGAGTTCCCAACACCACGCTACTCATTTGATTCATAGGGAGAGTCTTTGTAGTCTACCATCTTGCTAGCCATATGATCCTTATCCTACAAGGCATATTATGTTAGCTAAACCAAATCACAATATACCAACATACCTTAGCATAATTCGGGGAGGATACCTCATCTGCAAGATCATCAAATCAGCCTGATACATGTATAACATAATCATAATAGCATATAAACATATACAAATAAGTGCATCAACACCTAAACATCATTCTAGCTAGAGTCCAGTCACCATTGCATGACCATATCAACTACACATACCATGACTACATGCATGAAAACAACAGTCATTATGCCACTGTACACATGCCCACATGAAAAAATCAACATGCATAAGCAATGCGTAATCAACCATACACACGCATGAATGCATATAATCAAGCATAAGTGAAAAATACTTGAAACCAAGCTTAGAAGAATGATACATGCAAACAAGCATACGAGAATGTAACCAAGAATACAAAAATGACACATGTAAGCGACATATAACAACATGTAACCAATCATACACTCATGACGATGCATCCCACAACAATGACATCAGCTTTGACATGACAACATCACTACAATCATGATCAACACCATGCAATGCAACAAGCACAAGGAATGTAAGCATAAGAGAAACACATGCAAAAAACATGCATACATGACTAACACACACAACCCATCCAGTTCAATGGATGAACCATGCTCTAATACCACTCTATAACGCCCTCCACCCACATCTACCCAAGTAACCATCCAACTAGGGTAAACATGTGACGAGAGGCTGCTATGATCAGATTCAACCTCCTATGCGACCTTAATGAAATATAATCAATGGAAACACAACATACAAACTTTTCACATCAACTACAAGACCCCTGAGAACCATCCCAACACTTCAGGTAGCTAGCCCCTAGGTACCATTAAAGTTTTTTATCACTTGACCTATGGATTCTCTCATGGTATAGGCCCGCCAGTGTCCAGGAGGCTCTAGACGCTCTCATGCTATAGGCATGCAAGTGTCTAGGGACTATTCTGTCAATTTTTATGCTAGCATCCTCGATATTTAAGCCACTTTTTCAGGCCCAAAGCCGAGGTCAATGCCCATAATTGAATGACATCTTGAGAACAATAAAAAAACAAGGAAACAATGATTCAAAATCAAATAGTTGAACAAGTCCTTACCCAGACCCCTACTAGCCATGACAGGCATTTCGTCAAACATGTCACAAATATGTAATATATAGGTGTAAATAACAGATTTAAGCGTGGGGAGCTCATACTTATCTGAGAATCGCTAAGAACCATTGTTCCCTCATATAATTATTGCATTATCATCTATTACATCATAGATACATTGTCCATTAATTTACAAGTAAAAACATGAGGAGATCCATACATAGCCACTCTCATGAAACACATATATAACTAGCATAATAGAACCATAAATACAAATTAAATCATAGCCATATGATCCACATATAAATCAATATAATACTCATAGAAATAGAAGGAGAAATAACCTCATATTAACGATGCAAATCCAAACCCAAGATGGGACTACGACGTTCCACTTGACCATAGAATGGCTGATCCAAATCTATCTTTATCCATTCATCCCCATGCCATATTCCAAGCGTGAAAGTGAGACTCATGCCAAAAGAACCAACCAGGGCATACCGAGGCTAAACCACCTCACCATCATTAATAGAAATCAGGCTTTACCATAAATCTTCCGGGATCACTAGGCCAAGATAATAACCAGGTCATAACAGGCTTTACCATGATCTCCACCCGATCGCTAGGCCAATCAAACATGGATGCGACTGGATTTCTCCACCTACACTATGAGGAATTTTCCTATCTCCTAGCCTCTCAGGATTTACCACAATCCAAACCCAAATCACTAGGCCCTAAACCGAGATCCACTCTCCAGGGTTTACCGCATATCCTAAACCCAGGATTACTAGTACCAACATATGGCAAACCACCTCTTGGATTTACTATATATCATCCCATTCACCGGAAAAGATTCCTAAGCCCAACAAGGCAACACAATCCTGACTTTACCGCAACCCAGAGTCTGGCTCAGGGGTCACTAGGCTAGTGGCTTTACCGTTAACCACACTCTAGTTCAGGGAACACTAGGCCATGTGCTCTATCATTCAGAGATCCACCTCACTCATCTTGCAACCCATCTAGAAATCTAGCTAAACCAAGACATGAGAACCCCATCACACCATGGCTATCCAGAATGGAAAGGCTACGCTGAAAACACTGTTACACTTGGAAAAATCCATGCCATAACAAAAAAAGAGCCATATTCAATACCATGCATGCCAAATATAGCAAGGAAAATACATGCAAATCAATACCTGCAAAGAATCATATTGTAGCTGCTTGATACTGCCTTTCCCTTCTGGATATTTGCTTCCTCTTGCCTTCTTTTCCTTTCTTGATTCAATGCCAAAATGCTCCAAGAAAACTCTAAGTGTCCAAGAGTGAGTAAGAGAGAGAATAATGAGAGATCTCCAAAAATGAACTGGAAGAAGGTTACCAACTGATCCTCAGAAGCCTTTTTATTAATGATGCCTCTATTTTGTTCATTTTCCATTATTTTCATTCACTTTCCTCCTCACATGCAACCTGTGACCTTTCACCTCCCTTTTCTCCTAATTTCCAATATTTTCATAAATAAATGTTGCAAAAAATCCATTTTTCCTTTCCAAAACCTTAGTCATTTCCTTTGCCAATTTCTTTAACTGATAAACAACCACACTAGGATGTCTTAGCCAACATTCAACTTGAAATAAGTGTCTCATCAACCGTGGTTATTATTTTTTCCTTTATTAACTTTTATTACATGGAATTTTCACCAGGGTTGTTACATACAATAAACATATTCGATCCCATGGAGACAACAAGTACAGACTTGGATAATTTGTTCCTAAATACTATTACAATATTTCTCATAAGTACCAACTCTAGAAAACATACAAGCTCAAATACATAACATCATAGAATTGATACAAATAAAAAATGTGATTCAAATTTCCATATGGTAAAGTTTTCTTTTAGTTAACACAACCCACAAACTTTACATTGTTTTACCACCATCATTTGATCTATGTTTCTAGCACAATAATTTTCACCAACTTCCCTTGGATCAAATTGTTATGAAACCAGCTCACAAAAAGATAGAAAAGATAGATCAACGCCTTAGAAATAAGCCTCTTTGAGGTGTCAACCTCCTTTAGATTACACAAATGAAAAGTTCTTAGATGATACAAATGACAAGACCTCCTTTCTATATATAAGAGTCTAAGGGGTCATGATATAATGAGAGCCGACATAACAATAATAATGTAAGGGCACAATAATAATAATAGTGGGCTTCTATGGGGCACGAGAATAACAATATGGGGACTACATGGGCACAACAATATAATAATGGGGTTTTACTAATAACAATATGGGGTTACACTATAGGGACCTAACATGCCCCTCTCCTTCAAAAAGTGTTGTCCTCAACGCTTGAGTAGTTCTTGATGCTTATGTATAAATTCTTGTCCTCCCATGTGGAATCTTCAACAGGTGAGTTCTTCCACTTGATGAGATACTCTGAAATTGATATATTTTGTAGCTTTCGATTTCTTGGTTCTGTGACTACTTCAGGTTCCAATATGATTTTTCCTTCCTTGTCAAGTTCTCTCAATGCTATTTGAACTGGGATCTTCTGCAACTTTTGAATGAGTTCCCACTCCTTTGGCCATATGGATATATGTAAGGCTTGATGTTTGGAGGAACACTTTTTGGAATCAAATGGATAGCATGATCATGATCATGAATAGGTGGGAGGCCTTTTGGAGTCTCAAATACCTTGGAATGATTGTCCAAAACATTTTGGAGATTTGGAGAAATACATGATTTCGATGTAGGATCCTCTAGTGAACATAATTATGCAATTACACCCCGTTGTTCTTTATTTAGAAGCTTTGTCATGTTGTTATATTTGATTATCTTTCCAGGTTTTCCTTCGATACCCCTCAATTCAACCTCATTTCCTTCCCAAAAAATTTTCAAGAAAATTTCTTAAAAATTAAAAGCTATCACACCCAAAGATTGTAGCCATTGGGCTCCTAGTAAAACATCAGCACCACCCATTGGAATGGAAAGAATTGGGCTATTCAATACATATTATGCCATGGATAGCTTGATATTATGGCACTTTCCAGAGCAATTTATGGTTCCTCCACTTGAAACCATCACTTGACACTCCGGTGCTGGATATAGGAAGCAATTCAATTCCTTGGATATCTTACAATCAATAAAATTATGGGTACTACTTGAATCAATCAACACTCTTACCTTTTTCTTCTTGATATGTCATTCTAGCTTGATAGTTTGAGGAGTGGTAATTTATTCTAATGCATTACAAGATATGGTCAGATTGATTTCTTGAGACTCGATGTGGTCTTTCAATTCTTGAACATTATTCTTCTTGATATGTCCTTCTATATTGATAGTTTGAGGAGTGGTAATTCTGTCCAATGCATTACAAGATATGGTCGAATTCATTTCTTCTTTCTCGATGTGATATTTCACTTCTTGAACCTTTTTATTCTTGATATGTTCTTCTATCTTGAGAGTTTTAGGAGTGGTAATTATTTCCAATGCTTTACAAGATATGGTCGGATTCATTTATTCTTTCTCCGGGGTTGGTTCCTAGTGTATATACTCTTCTTTTGACGTTTCTTGTTCCTTTTCTTCCTCCTCTCCACAATCAATGTAAAATAATTTCTTCTCAGCACACTTATAACCTTTAATGTATTTGTTATCACAATTGTAACAAAGTCCTTTTTCTCTTTTTTCTTCCAATTGTTGTAGTGTTTCTCTAAAGAAGGTGTTTCTCTTTGTATCCTCATAATGTGATATCATTTCCTTCGTGAAAATTGACCATGTAACAAGTTGTTTACGAGAACAAATCCCTTTATACCATAAAAAATTATCCAGTTCTAAATATGAAGATTCAATATATACCTTTTGTAATAGTGGTACACCATATCGATCAAAATATTGCTCATCTGTAGTATCCAATTTACTGGATCCTTTCCATCAAACTTCCTCATATCACCTTTTCCTGATTTCAGGAGCTCGATCTTGAAATGACTATAACTCTGTACTTTCATATCTCAAAGTTCTGAAATTGTCTCCTGTAGTAGCTCTCTGAGTCCTCTTTCTAACCCTGCAACTCTGATCAGAATTTGATTCTGCAAGAAAGAGTTATGCCGAATCTCCTAAGATGACCTTATTATATAATGTTTCAGTAGAGGAAACTTGTACGACGTGCCACATGTCACTGTTTCGACTTTCGGATTTGAAAACTATGCACATAAAACTAAAGTCCGTCCTCTTTCTGTAAATTCTGACGAAATTTCAATTTGTTGCTTAGACAAAAAGTTATGATGATTTTCCCAAGGTCACCTATTTAGGATGTAATTCGGGAGTCTGCAAAAACCCTAACTTCCTCAGAGCATATATCCGAAAATATAGCGATACAGGTTCTGAAATTAGGAACCGAGATTCAGAGCGATGTCTTCTCAAATGGGTTTTTTCTTTCACTTCTGAAACTTTGTAGCAAAAAGGTTATAGTGAAAATACCACGATGCCCTGTTTTAGATGAAATTCTGGAGCTTTCAAAAACCCTAACTTCCTCATATCATATCTTCAGAAAGATTTCTTTTCAAATGGTTTTTTTTTCACTCCTGAAACATCGCAGAAAAAAGTTATAGCGAAAATACCACGATGACCTGTTTGGAGCAGCGAAACCCTAGAATAGAAAGCTCTGATACCAAACGTTATGAAACTAGCTCACAAAAAGATAGAAAAGATAGATCAATGCCTTAGAAATAAGCCTCTTTGAGGGGGAAACCTCCTTTACATTACACAAATGAACACTTCTTAGATGATACAAATGACAAGACCTCCTTTCTATATATATGAGTCTAAGGGGTCATAATATAATGAGAGCCGAAATAACAATAATAATGTAAGGGCGCAATAATAATGATAGTGGGCTTCTATGGGGCACAATAATAACAATATGGGGACTACATAGGCACAAAAATATAATAAGGGTGTTGTACTAATAACAATAAGGGGTTACACTAGTAGTATAGGGACCTAACACAAACTCTTAAAAAATATCCATTGGATCTAGAACAAAAACTCCATCCTTGGCATACTACAATCTCATAATTCCACTTTAGAATTAAGTGTTTAATCAACCCTGAGTCTATTGGGTGAGGCAATGCAACTTCATTATATTTTTCATTATAACCATCCAATGGTTATCCAATTAGGAAAATTGCTTCAATCTCTAAATAAAAGCTTCCATGCTCCTCCACTAACTTATAGAACTGTTATCTTGAATAAAATACCAACTGGAAACCAACTATACCTTTAAGATGAACACTAGTACCACATATATTGATTGGGAACCTATTATACTCCAAGGCATAGCACCAACTAGGTTTTAAATTAACTAGTTGAACATGCTATAGACATATTTCCACCTACCAAGACACCTATATTCCCAACCACTATGATCATTGGTTCTCTATAAAAATAGTTTGGATATAAGATGTATTCATGTAAATATTACATTCCTTATGCACCTATAGATGAAGACTTGAAACAAAACATTCATAAAACAATATCTCATTAAGGAGAAATTAAGGGGAACAAAACACATAGCTAAATTTACATAGACAAAACACAAATCACACTTTACCATGCAAACAAATGAATCATTTTTATATCATAAAGTATTTTCATAAAGAGATAAAACATATCAAAAATAAATAATGATACATATGAGATCAATTCATATACCTTATTGTTCCACTATTAGGGTTCACATGTTTCAAATATTCATATCTATCTTTCATGCCTTGATCTTTAGTGTGACTATCAATCATTGTCTTTAATTTTCCTCTGTAATTTGTTAAATTAACTAATTCTAGCAACATCATTATATTCCATATTGAGTTAACTAAATTTAATATGTTGATTAACTTCATTGAAACCATGACACCCCACAACTCCATTATAGAATTACTTACCATTAGTTTGATTGCATGTTTACAAAACAAAAAATTTACTCACGAATTGATGCAAATCCTACACTTGAAATTTCATCCAATATGAACTCTACTGAATCATCTTCCATTCTCTTCACATGGTTATCTACTGATTTGAATTTAAATACTCTAATAATGATGTCACCTGGGTAGTGATAAATGTCAATTACAATAAGGAAATCCTTTATTGTGTACTAATATAAATGAATCAATCTAGGAGGATGCTCTTAGAAGCAAATAGTTGCATACCTAAGCTTCACAATGCTAGCCTTATCTACTTGAGTTTGTTCATACCGGTTCATGCGAGAAAGGACCAATACTAGGATTCATCTTCCTTCAATATTTCTTCACTTTCAAATATACTTTACAATAGGTTTATAAAAGGATATAATTATAGAAAAATTATGATGCTTTAACATAGATAGTTTTGGGAATGTCATGGCGAACCATTCGGATGGCCTTGAAAATTTTCCTAAACTACAAAACATACATGAGCATAGGGATGTAGATTGTTTTCCATTAATATTTTTTTTTTTTAAGCTTCAATGATGGTGGTAAATCCCCCAAGAATTTGTCTTAGATAATCACAAAATGCATTGGATGCATTCTACTTTCTCACATCTCGACCTCCAAGAAAATGATTTTATCCTTAATGGATCGATTTGTGTCCATAAATAGCCTTTATGGGTGCAACGCTCACCCATAATATTTTCAAGATTTCTACTTATTAGAATTTCCAGATAAATAATTAATAAAAACACCAAAGGATAACTGAACATGGGCATTGAAACTTGGAGGTAAGAAAAAATGTGGGAAATTGCAGAAAAAACAACACAATCAAATTTATAGGTAGGCATATCATTCAAGCAATGAAGTAGCTTATGCTTCATTTTTTCCCTTCTAAAAATGCACTTAGTCATTTCAACTCAACTTGAATTTGGTTTATTACTTTCAACTCCTAAATTCCTTTACATCATTGTGCTTCTTTTGATTTATTATCTTCAACACAGTTCCTTCGCATTGGTTTGCTTCATCCAACACTAGTATTTGATGCATGCAACACAACATCTTGTCCTTTCCATTCTTTTCATTGAGGCTCTTAAAAGATAAATTACAGATGAAATGGAAAATAAGATGAATGAAAATAAGGAATAAATAGAAAAGAAGGCGAATTAAAATGAGGAAGACATAAAAAAGAATATGAATAAAAATACGAAAGAAATAGAAAAGAACATGAATGAAAATAAGGTAGTAATATAAAAATCCATGAATACCATGGAAAAATTGCAATTTGAGAGATTCCTAACAGGGGTATTGAGATCCAAAGAAATCATAAAAGCAATGATAACAATTATTTTGAAACTCAATCTCTTGTGGGAAATATTTTATCACAATTCATGATCACAAACATTGAATCATAGAATCACAACATAAATTTTCTATCCAAGATCTACATCATCAAGGCTTCAGGTCAGCACCAAGGAACTACTACATTTTGAAGATTGATATGAGTAATTTTGATGGTAATGGTATTATAACGTGGATATTTCAGATGGAGCACTACTTTGATCTACACCAAGTGGAAGCCTTACAAAAGGTAAATGTTGCATCCATGCTTTGAGAATAAGACTAACAGACATGGTGTCAATGGATTTGTGAAAGGAAAAATGATTTTGGTTTATATTGGTTCATTTGTATAGAGGAATTGATAGCACATTTTGGGGATATTAAGATAAAAACATTCTTTAGTAAATTGGTAAATCTTCGACAAAAATATCCCACTACATAGAACATTCAAAATTTCCAAAAGTTGAGTCTCATAGTAGATAATATTTTATAGGATAGATTTTCATACCTGTTTATGGGAACTTTAAAGGAAAGCATCGAACATGAGGTGCATCGTTTTGAACCTAATTATCTAGCGAATGATTTCAGTCTGGCAAGGAAAGTTGAGAGTAAAAGTATGGCCACTAGACAAGGTTGAACCATCAAAAAATGGATGAAATAAGAGAAAATGGACTATGTTTCAATTGTGATAGAAATAATAGTAAGAGGCATAAAGGTAGCAAGAACAAATTAATGAAACCTTGACTAAATATAAAGTGGGGGGGTGGGGGGGCGTGAATCAATTTAGTATATTCATGGACATTAATTTATTTTCTTTATAACTCATTAAATTAACTTTTAAATGAGAATCCTAACACATGATCACCAACAAATTGAATGTGTGAACATCAATTAATAACCAGGGAAAATTTTAAGGATGGAAATTTATATTAAAGATTAGACACCTTGGTGAACATGACTAATCCATAATATGAAAACTATAAAATGCATGATGATATTTTAGTAAAAGTATTCAAACTTCTAATGATTTTATATAGTCTCTATAAAATTTTGGTGATTTTTAAACTAAAATATTTTTTTTCTTATAAAATTTGAGCAAATCATTTTTAGAAAAGAATTGGAATTGGAAAATCTTTTTTTTTTTCAGAAAAAGCATGGAAAATTAGCCCATCTGCAAATATTAGCCCCTAAAATTTTCCCTGTTAATAACTAATCCAAAAAATCACATAAACACATAAGATCAACACATATGGACACCATATATAAGTGGAAACCCGTAAAGTGATAAAACCACAATTTGTTATTGTTGTGATGCAAAGGAAAGCTCCTACTCCCTTATTACATCTAATTTTTTATAGGCTCCAACCTATAACAGGATGCTACCTTAATTTTTCTACAAGCTACAGCATGCAAGGAAGCTCCAACTCCCATAAATTTTTTGTAGGCTACAATGCACATGAGGCTTCTAACTTAATATGTTACAACATGTTCTTTACCAAGATCTAGCTTGAAAGGAGATTATAATCCCCTGATACAAGAAACAACATGCCAATTTACCTAGTCATTAATTTTGAATATCTCGATCTTTATCTCTATCTATTCTTCCCTTAATATCTGCTTCACACCGGCTTCATATGTGATCTAGGTAGCTCCAGAAACTCTTAGAATTCAGAAGTGGCTTTGGAAAAGCTAAAAAAGAAAAACTTCTAGATTGAAGTGAAATTAGAGTTAGATTGAATATATCATCAAAAGGTTTCCAATGGTGCAAACGACACCTCAATCACAATTCGTATGTGAAAGTTATGTCCAGTCAATGTTTTGGTCAAACTAGGCCCATTGACATCCACTAAGAAGGGAAAAATTTGGTACTTATCAACGATGGATTCCAGTGGATGAAACACATGAATTTTTCACCTCGTTAATTTTTCTAGTGACCTCAAAAGTCTGGTGGTGAATTTTTGTATAATTAAAAAAAAAACAAAAATAATATTAAGAAAAGAGGGTGGCAGACCACAACCCCCACCACCCCCACCACACTTCCATTTCCAACTCAGCTTCTCTGATTTTTCTCATCAGCCACTTCACTTGTCTCTGCTGTAGCCTTCTCTGTAACTTATGCCACTTCACTAGCTTCTTCTTTAATACCTAGCCTAATCTCTGGTTTTCCTCTCACAGCATTGTTAACACATCGAGTTGTTCTTTCATTTCTACAATTTCCTTGTCAATTTCCTCTTGACTCATCCTCTTGCAATTTGCCTTGGCATCCTCTTTATTCATCTTTCTTCTGTTGTGGTCTTCCTTAGAACCTCCACTATGACTATCAGTAGTCATTTTCTTCTCCATCTCTATGAGTTCCTCACTCATTCACTATGAGCTACACTAAAGCCTCTACAACAGGAAGTCCTCCCTGTTGCCACTTACCTCACCAATCTTTCCTTTGTACTTGGTCTTTTGGAAAGCCCTTGGTTCTCTATCTCTGGAACCTCCTTTGAGCACTTCTATTTTCTCCTTCTAGGCTTCAACTCATCTGCACTTCTTAAGAACACAACTGTCCTCTTATATTTCAATCACCATGAAATACTTAGTTCCGACCACTTCTTCTTTCACTTAGAAACTTTTACTAGCTTCTTTTATCCCTTGGAAATTCTACCCACATCCTTTATGGAATTACCTTTGTGATTTGCAACAATACCTCCGCAGTAACAAGTCTCCTCCTTGCTACATATGCCTCACTAAGCTTCTCTCCTCTAAGCTCAGTTTGTTAGCATTTCTCTGGTTCTTTCCTCTGGAACCAGTTGAGCACTCCTCGCTCTAGATTGCTGCAACCTTCTCACCTTCCTATCTTGCAACATGTCCATCAATATAAAAACCATAACTCTCCAGTTCTTCAAATCAAATCAAAACAAAATATATCACCTCACCTTCAAGATCTTTGCATGATCTTGTTCCACCATACGCTTCGAATGGATTGTCCTCTATTTCTTGCATCTACAAGTCCCAATATTCTACTATACCTTACCTCTGTGTGCTTATTGTTTGTCAAGTTAGAATTTGATCGCCCTTGCCTGCTTACACATCTTTTTTTTTTTTCTTCGCAAAACTAAATCTATTAAGAGGACGTATGGTACAATATGAAGTTACAGCCAAAAGAAGCAAGAAAACAGGCAGTCAGAAAGGATATACTATCCACCTCGGCCCCTAAGAGAAAACAAGAAAAGAGCAGTGCTAAGAAAGAAGTAACAAGAGGAACAGAGTGACAAGAGCAGAGCAAAGGATTCTACCCAACGTGGGTAGAATCAACTAGTCGACATTTTTTCCCTTTCTTTTTACCAACTTTGACCCAACCACTATGACTCTGTTGTGCTGGCATGATTTGCAAACTGAGCTGGGCTCACGGAGAGGTCTCATTGTCTGAATCTGAGGGAGAGGACTCAAGAGTTCTTTTCTGTGAGTTTGGAGGGACAGTAGAATCCTTAGGACCAGTCGAGGGCGAGTTCTATGCCAGCTTTGCGTCCATTCCTTCCGCATCCCCTTCCTCTTCATCTGAGATGGAATCAAAATCATCAACATCATCCATGGGGGGAGGATCATGAGGTTTCCAGCTTTTGGATTTTGGCTTAGGATTGGCTTTCTTCTTTTGGGCAGGCATCGAGGGACAAGAGCTTTGAAGATGCCCTGTGTGATGGCAATTTCGGCAGCGAAAGGCTGTGTTCTTGTAATCCAGGGTCTGAGTCCAATTGTAGTCTCCAATTTTGAGATTAATTTGATCAGGTAAACCTTTTCTCATGTCTATTTCTGCACAGATTCTGGCGAAGGTGTATATGCCCTTTTCCCCTCTAGAGGTGTCTGTGGCTAGAAAGAAGCCTAGAGTATTGCCAATCCCTTGGAATACAGCAAAGTGCCATAGATGCGTCGGGAGATTAGGAATTCTGACCCAGATGGGGAGCTTGGTGACGATTGTTGTAGAGGGATCGAAATCTAGGAACCAAGGAGTGAGGAATAAAACTGCTGAGCCCCAAAACCATGGGCCTTCAGTTAATGCTTTTTGGTAGTCCTCACTGAAAGAAAACACTATAATGAAGAAACCCTTTGAGTAGAGAAGAACCTTACAATTGTTGGTCCAGTGAGAGTGAATCCATTGGTAGAGATCTGCTGTGCGTGGCCATAGCCCATTAAACTTGTAAATAATGCCATGCTCTGCATACTTTTGGATTTTCTCATCCAGAGTTGGATGCATTATTTCAATGGAAGGGGTTTCCTCCAGTTTGTCCACCAAAAAAGGTTTGGGAGCCTGAGCTGGTGCCGCTATTTTCTTGGGCATCTAAGCATGGACGATATCTTTGTATGAAAAATCTGCAGCTGAAGATGGTCGTCCAACAGCTCCCCCTCTCAAACGAAGGGTTACCACCATTGATTTGTTCCTGGTAATGCTGTAAGAAGAGAGGGGAAGAAGATCTTCAAGTTGTTTACCTTGAAAGAGAAGTCTCTGAAGGTCTGAAGGGATCCCAATCCACCGTTCTAGCTCCAGTTTAAGATTCAGCACCAGATCTGAAGAACTGACCCATTGCAAGATGGTTCTGCCTATAGGCTGAGAAATTTGGACCTGAAAAGAGTCAAAGAAGGACCTAGACCCTGTTCCAGGGCTTCTTGTGCTTCTTAGAGCAGATCTGCCATGGCGATTTTCCATTCGGGGTGTTAGACCTGCAAGATTTTGGTCGATCTGTCTATTAAGGGCCCGATCTGATTGATCAATGGCGGATCTGCAGGACCGTGCAACTTTGAGAAGCCCGAGAGTTGAAAACCCCGAGCACTTCTCCAGTTTAGGAACCTGTCGTATGTGGCCGCGGGCGCGAGCCAGAGCCCTGAGATCTTCATCCGTAACGATCATTCTGCACAAATGAAGAGCCTTTAAGTAGAGCAACGTCTGGGAAATCTCATTAATTCACGGCTCAGCGTATTCACTCTCTCCCTTATTGATTTGCTGGAGAAAACTAAATTGATCAGCACGGGAAGGTTGGATTGGGGGCAGGGGTTCATCAGGCCGCATAGCCTTCCCTCCATCGTGAGCAGCCCTACCCTGTTTGACTAATCCTCCTGCGTCGATGTGAACTGCGGATCGAGTAAGGGAAGGGTCCAATCGATCCTTTGCATCACTGATCCCTTGTAGCGCTGATCCATTACGGCTCAGTTCCCTGGTTTCCTGTGCGGCGGCGGTAAAATGCTTTCCCTCTGTAACCCTAGCCATCACGTTTTTTGAGCTTATTTCTCTCTTATTGAAGCAACCCCAAATTTTCCTGCTTACACATCTTAACACATAACTCTGTTCTAAATTATTTTCAAATAAATGTTCACATAGAATTTCTTTGTTCTGTTTTAACACCAAATGTTTCAATCACAATTCTGCTCTGATACCACTTTGATGCAAGAAAACCTGCATAGACCCACAATATGCATAAACTATGCATAAACTAATTTTCCCCAAGAATTTTAACTCTCTCTCAAGTCAAATCTTCAAATAGTTAATGGTTTAAGGCCCCCTTATTTAAAATCCCATGCGGAAACGATTTGTTAACCAACCACAGTTTTTCCCCTTAATTAACCCTTTCATTGGGACTTTATAACTCAACCCTTATAAACTTTCATTAATCCTTCATTAATCCTTATGTCTTCATATATAACCAAACCCCCACTCTATAATTTTCATTATTCATGGATTTACCAATAAAACCATCTATCGGTGCTTTATTTCTATTACAAACCTTTTATAATAGAAATCACATAAAACATACATAACCATACCTTTTCCACTTTTCCACAGCCTTTGCACATCTATCAATGCATGCCTTTATTGCTATCGCAATTGCGGGGTTTCACGGGACTCTTAAGACTCCTCCTTTCACATCCGGGATGCGATAACACAACCAAACTTCAATATAACATAACTTGCATTCATACCTTATCGGGTCTACTCTATATCGCATGTCGCATTACTTCTTGGCCCGCTCAACATCACATGTCGCATATCGCAATGGTTAAGGGCACGATACTCCTACCTTGGAATGTTGCGATGCGATCTAATCGCTCATTGCATCGAACATCGCACTTCACACATTCTTGTGGCCCAAGGTTCATTCCTCATAATTGAAAAATTGCGATGCAAGGTTTTATCAATGCTCCTCTACCATTGATTAAAGCATATGATCCAATGGTCAGCATGACATCGCATATCGCAATTGCAAATCACTTAAGGTCGGGGTTCATTACTCATGTGATATGTTGCGATGCGATATTAATTTCTCCGTTCCAAGCGACTTAATCCCGTCCATTGATCTGTTGAATCCAACGACTCATGTGCATCGATTCTTCACTTCTCATTCTTCTCTTCACTTGAGTTTTATTCCGTTTCTTCAGTTCTTCTGTGGTTTTCGGGTTTCTTCAAGGTTCTCGTTCTTCTATTATTCCACTACGTGACTCCCTCCTGAGCTTAACTCTTCATATTCTGAACACAGTCACACTTGAATCTTGACTGTGATCTTTCAAATGGATTCAAGTGACCCATTCTGATCTTCCGTATCACTCTTTTCTATGTGTTGTCGATATGTGTAAAGCCATAACACCTCTCTGTTACTCTTCTCTATATTTCTCCTTTAGATTCTGCACCTGCAATATCTATTACACAAAATACTCAAGATCATTCACAATCTATGTCTCAATTATTCAACACACACATATGAGCTCAAAATTGAATTGTTGTAATAATAAACAAGTATTTACATAGGAACTATCTCAGGCCTGATTTCCAATATCAACAGACTCTGTTTCATAACTACCCGTAGGCTTACGATCAAACTCTTCACACTTTAACTCCTAACTAACTAGTTAACTAGCTAATTATCTAACTGATCTAACTACCTAACCTCTGACTTTGCCTTTTAGTCTTACATTTATACAAAAGGATTCTAAAACCAATTCTTGTTTTAGATCCATAAACCTCTCAAGAAAATCCTGAAATCTCTTCCTCATCCCTAAGGATCATCTCCAATCCACAAAAGAACTAACTCCTAATCTAAGATTTACAATCAATTCTAAAATCCCTCAATCTCTCAACTATCCTAAATATCTCATATTCTCCTACATTCGAGAATATTTATAAATATACCTCACAATATTCAATTAAATCCTATTCTCATTAAGTTCTCTCAAAAGCCTAAATAATCACATTAATTCACACTTAGGAAACCAACTTCCTTGGAAACACAATACCCCTATGTCTACTAAGATACAATGATATTATTGGGCTAAATGCTCCTACATCAGAACGCATTCCCCATATGGTGCTATTACTCATAATTATACATGATTAACTCTACGCGCGCGCATAGACATATAATTTATGTATGCGAAAACTAATACGTACTAACGTCATGACTACGACTTATACTAAGCCAAACCATCTCAAGGATGTTATATCATGTATAATATATTTATACATATTAGATCTACATATATCTTGCGTCACCATAGGTATCGACGACGGCCTATGTATATTACTTAACATGTGATGCATCAATAGTTACATGTTATATGCATATGTTGAACCATAAACTGACCAAGGCAGGTATATGTTCTGGGACCCACCTTTAATACTCACCAACTATCCCTTATAGATTGAAATGAGCATCTAATAGCATGCTTGCGCCCATAAGAAATCTGACTTAATTCATTACTCACGAGCTCATTTCATTTCTTTTCTTTTTCCTTGTGCTATCCCGCAACAAATCAAATTACCCTTTTTTAGGTGTTGCATTATCTATTGATCTTTTGCTTGTTGTTTGAATTGTCTCCTTTTTGGCAATGACTCTTGCCAATAGAATGTTGTCAACCAATGAGGATAATTCCACCTTCCTATGTATTCCTAGGTTGTTAAATGTTGTTTAATTGGTTGTAGTGGGTGGCCAACACATTCTACTTGTTGGAAAACTCACCATTTTCCTTTTTTTAAATTTATTGTCTCATTTTTCTTGTCCACTATTGTAAAAGCAAAACTGATAAGAATATACAAATTGTCCAATTTTCCAAAGTTATCAGTTTTTATGTACCTCCTCAAATTTGTATATTGTGAAGAAAAATTTAAAAATATACCAGTAAAATCTATATCCCATTACTGAGCCATTTCATTTTTTTTCAAAATATTTACATTACAAACCTAAATAGAAAGTAATTAAGATGGTCATGGGAATCATGAAAACCAAATAATTAAGAACACCACAACAGCAAATACTTTACTAAATGTCTCAGAATCTTGGTAAATTGTGATCATAGCCCAGCAAATTTTAATATTTAAAGATTTACCTTTTCTTTCATCATCACATGTTAAATTATTTATGCAACTATTTTATTATTATTATGGATGGGTGGATTTCCAATACCACCCACATAACTCTTATCCTTTTATATACACATACATATGTATAAAGATGAGGTTTTATTTTCCATAACCCTCGTATTGGTAATGTTTTTTCCTACATCTTAAAAAGTTTGTACCTAGTGAGAAACAAAAATCCCACATTCCTTATGTGATACAAAAAGTTTCGTATAGGACACATGAATTTTCATAAACAAAGCTGTCCGTACAACGTCAAAATCTCAGAATATGGGATAGTCTATTAATTACCTAATAGTCAAAATACTTCGTTACTGATTCTACCCAAGTTAACAAGTTCGATTAGATCTTTAAACCAGGACTGACTCCACTGGGTAATGTGTTTAAGTTTTTCATAATAATTCCCAAAATAAGAAACAGGAATCCCAAATTCCCTATGAGATAATTAAAAAAAAAAAAAAAATCTTATCGGACACAAATTTTCATAAATATAATTTTGCCTACAAAGTCAAAATCTAAGCATATAAGATTGCCTATTAATTACTTAATAGTCAAATACTTCAATCTCAGAATATGAGATTGCCTATTAATTACTTAATAGTCAAAATACCTTCAAACTAAATTCTAACCAAGTTAACAAGCTCGATGAGATCCTTACACCATGACTGAATCAAAATAAGTAATGTGTTTAAGTTTTTTATAATAATTCCCAAAATAAGTGTATTGTGTTAAGTTTTTCAATAATAATTGCGAAAATAAGACTCAATATTCTTTAATGCTATAATTCAATTTTTTGAAACTATAGTTTCAACTTTTTTTCTCACCGGAGACTTGAATATAGGTGAGAAAGATAAATAATAATTATACTCAACCACACGACCCAAACTTAATTAATAACTAACACACAACATCTTATTGAATTGTCACTAATATTTAGTAAATTTATAAATTAATTATTAATTTACCAAAATATCCATGGTTTTAATTAAATATGATTATATTGAGCAAAGTTGTAAAAGAAAAATAAGGAAAAGTATTAAATTTTTAACTTGATAAGTGTGTTTATTTTGAAATAGAATTTCCAAAAATTTGGTTCAATTATCAATAATTAATAGATGAACGGTAAAGATTTAACTCTATAAAATATCCATGAAATAATTTTAATAGTAAAATTATGTGAATTTTTTAATGTACAAAATAAAAATTCAATAATGATGTGTTTTATAAATCTAGTATAAATCGTTGACAAAGTAAGTTGCCAAAATTTACCTACAATATTTTCTTACAATATACATATATTCTATTGGAATCTAATACATGCTCACATCCTCTTCCTCCGTATCATCCCCTAAAACAACACACCTCCATTTTCACTCCAGATCGTCTATAAAGAAAACCCACCTCAATTTTAGATCAAGAACAACCCTATCACACATAAAAGCCACTTCAGTGCCTTCACAGATTTTAATTCTAATCAAATCTTGAATCCTCATTCTAAAGATATAAGGCCCATCATGATTATAACTTATAATGGATTTTTTTTCTATCTAGATTCACCATGAGGTATATTCATCATGTGGGTATATGGCATTTTGAATCAAATATGAATTTGGCTATTAAAACTCTCAGATTAATCTTTGAAAGCTTGTCTGATTGCTTGTCCAATAAATCATTAGACAAAAAAAATATGTAAAAATCATTTTGATGAAGTTTGAAGAGGTAAAGCCCTTCCATAGTCACTGCTTACTAGGACATCCAATAAATAAGGGGCCACATAAATCAACTTTAGATACTTTATGTAATGATTCAACTTAATAAAGCCATAATCATTGATTACTGGGGCATCTGATAAATAAGGGGTTACATAGATTAATTTTAGATACTTTATGTAGAAATGCACCTCAATGAAACTAAAATCCATAATTATAATTTATTAGAAACAAATGAAAAACTTGTTTGAAGCTCAATAATTTTAACATGTCACAAATCCTAGAAAATGCAAGTTCCAATATAGAAAACCTTAACATGGATATGGTCTAATCTCTATAAAAGGTATCTTTAAATTATATTGAACTTTTTTCTTTTTCTTTTTTTTTAAATCACGACACTTTTTAATGAATATTTATTAATATTAATGAATCAAAATTTGCATTATTTTAAAGTGATATAATTGAAATTATATCTATAAATATTTTATAATAATAAAGAAAACATTTTTTGTATGTAAATAATTTTATTTATCTATCTGTAATTATATATCCATAGTCTTAGGTGATAAATGGATCATGTGCATTCAAGCTTGATATGCTCTACCTAAGAGGGAAATCAATGGTCAACAATAGAGACTTGAGTTCCATGACATAGAATATTTAACCATGAGCTTGCCGAGAGTAGGAAATCAAGTTTTTTATACCACCAAACTACAAGCCTAAACCATTTCAAGAAATGTCTATAGACATTGACAAAATGATTGTAATGTAGCACTGACAACATATGCGGTAGACAAACAAAAGGGTAGAGAAGACCAATACTAAGCCATTATGAGGTAGCTTCCTTGGGGATTTCCTCTGAGAGAGAGATGGGAGATTCCTTAGATGAGTCAGGAGCTTCATTGGATGAACTAAGAGGAATAACATGTAGAATACCATGGTGCTTTTTCACCAACCAAGTGAGTAGTGTGGTGTTGAAATGGTTATGTCGATAAAAAACATCCATGTGTTCCATCAAGCCTTGTTCTGCCTCTACATCATTGATGGTTTAGGCGACCGTAGTCTTGTTGTCCAGTACAATTTTTATTTTTTTTGGAGCTTGGCTTTGCGGTCACCAAAGCAAATTCTTACACCTATGTCCTGCATATAGAAAATCACCTCACTGTTGAGTTGCTCATGATGCATGAGCTGACTGAGCTCTCTAGTATGATGCTCTAATTTTGCTAGTCTATAATAGATGTATAAAATTCCACATCCTATTTGGTTTCTTCTTGTAAATCCATAGTGGCTCGAGCATATTTTTCCTTATGTCTACAACCCTTGTGTCCCATTCTCCACAACCTTAGAGACAAGGTGCGATAAAGTGGCATGGGAAATTGCATATAGACTTGGGTGGAAGATTAAGGGGGTGAGAGTGACACTTAGAAATGTGAATGGGGCCATCTGAGATGAGACAGGTGGTTATAAGCTAGGGGAAGGGTAGCAATGGAGGGGAGGATAATTCCATTGAAGGAATGGTAGTATACACACCCATACAAGGGTCATGTTGACGATGTTGGATCTGCCAACATTCATGGGATCTCCCAGGTATAAAGTCCCAACTAGACCTCACACTTTTGGTGTAGGAGTCCCATCCGGTATGATGGATCGATTGTCATTATCTTCAAGATATGTCTTAGCTCTTGCTTGTTAGCACATGAGAGTGATATACATGGGCTTCAAAAAGCAAGGTACGTGTGCCTGGTGAGTGATTATCTTAACTTGTGTCTAAGTTCCTTCACTGCAAAGGGGGAGGGTGAAAGTGAGTCCTTGGTCGAGAGGGAGTAGTCCCAACTCAGGTAGAGACACACACAACACAAAACAATCTGTGCAGGCTCCAGTGGAGTAGTCCACATGGATGTGGTAGTCACAAACACTAAGGTAAATGAATAGCACGTACAACACCTAGTGGATTAGTCCACATAAATGCGATGGTCATTATAATAAACATACTAAGGAAAATTTTAAGAACCTCCCTAAATTTATATGTATAATAAATAGGCGAATCCCCATAATACATAGGAAAAATGGAAGGTGATTTTATTAATAATATAATATGAATATATACTTTTTTTGGCAAATCTCTCACCAGATTATATTATCTTGTAAAATAATGGTGAATCACTAGTACAAAATGGCGGATCACAAAGAAATCCAAGGGTTTTTGTAGTCGCTTGGCACCAAGAGGGTATTCAAGAAGAAACTATAAAATAACTTGACTACATTGTTGGAGAATCATAAGAGCTTAACTAGTTATCATCAAACATGCCACTCTAATGACTAAATCATACAGATCTGGAACTAATAGTTTCCACCTAACAATTTCTTTCAAAAGTGATAGTGCAATGATAGTTGAGATACTCTCTAAATTTATAATGAGTGGACGTTGGAGAAGCATCTTTAATGGATCATTTGAGATGGTTGTATTTGTATGTCTCAAAAGCACAACAAGTAAATCAATACAAAACTGCATTAAGGCACTATCACTCTCTCCTAATGTTAAGACCATTTAAAATATAAGGAGGTAATATTCTACTGTGAATATCAATAGATGGAAGGGGAAGTCTCAATAGTCAAACCAAACATTTCACAAAATGTGATATAACTCCTTCATAATTAGATTTGAGACGATGGCCTTATAGTTGCATAAAAGGGTCTAACATCACTATTAAATATTAATCACTCTTAGCTACTTTTAGTTTTTTCGTATGGTTCTCAAGAAGTCTCAGTACAAATGCTAAATTAGATACCTATTGGGTGTATCTAGCTTATAATCAGTAGGTCCCTTCATTGAATTTTTATATGAGTCCAATGATCTTCAAGATGTTAGGCTAGGTTTAATAAACAAAGTAGTCTTCCTACCCATATTTCTTCCTCCATACCATCCTCAATCAATCCATATTCAAAACAAATATAAATTTGTCTGACTTAATGATGCATTGGCCTAGAGATTGGTTGCTAAATAGTGTAACATGGACTCAATATTAACTTCTCCTTTTGGTGTAAGTGTTCTATGAAGGTTGCATCTAACATTTACCAACAATGTACTAGCATGCATAGAGAAAGTAATACTCTGAGGAATTAACTGCAAAATTTCAAAAGATTTGGTACTCCTTGTCTCCTTCACTTTGAAGGAAAAATTTTCAACTTCCTTTTCTTTGGCGACTTCTCCCATGATATCATTTTCTGCAACTTCTAGAAGTTTTTTCACACAATAATCAATATTTCCAATGTCTAGGGAAGATGAAACTTTCGATAAGGCAAAGGGACAAAAAATTAATATGTATATATACATATTAATTATATATAATGTATACGTTTGTCAAAGTCAAAGTCATGTTCACTAGGCTTGTCGTTGCCAATATCAATCCAAGGAAGAAACAAATTGTCATTAATTTAGTATAGCAAAACTATGCCCACAAGGCTTTGGATTGATGGTGAATAGATGCACTGTTAAGACACTCAATCACCAATTCAAATCCCCTGTGGATGTTTACCCAAAAAATTGTATAATAAGCAAAAAACATAACTGCCCCGGATAACTAGATTGGTTAAGAGCAACATGCTCCAAAACAAAAACAAGGGTCAAATGTGCAAAGCAAAAGCAACGTAATCCACCTATCTATTTGGTTGCAGTGGTTCCTCATACTCAAGGTGCAAACCACAACGTAGTGAAAAATTCCTTCAAGATGCAAACACATTGAGGTTTGTGCCTTGAGTCTTTTGCTTCCTCTTAGCACTAAATAGATCCTGAGCATAAGATGGATCCATCATAAGAAAGAATCTTCCATTTTTTGTCATTTGGACACTATGCATACACACATGCATGGACACACAATGTAATGGACATATCCCCCATCTAGGTTATCGAATATACCTCTTGCAACCATTAGGACTAAAACCAATCAAAAAATCTACCTGACATAAATTGAGCACCTCAACACTCAGGCAACAACATGGTATTCACCCATTGGATGAAGGCCTTGTATTATAACTAGAAATTTCCCCAAAAGGTGCAAAGAAAGGCCAATAGGATTCTAAAATTAAAAAAATTGTACTTTCATTTCCATAATCAAGAAAATAATAAGTGAACTTTGGTTTGGAATATTCAATTTTGGATGATGCAATTGTCTTTGAGCTTCACAAATACTATTGTGTATACACATTTTTTTTAATAAAATGGTGGTCATATATCTGAGGGGAGTGTAGTTAATGAAAACAATGAAGGCATGAAATCATATCTCTAGGTTTTCATAGTACATAATAATGAAAAATAACACATAAAATATTATATCCATGAGTTTGACAATCTTATGGACATCTGAAAAAGTTTTTCCAACATGCATTTACTTCTCTTGCTTTTCTCTTTTGGTTGTTCTCTATGTTAATGTAATGAATTTTCAAAGGAGACATCTAGAATCTATTTTTTGGGCAGATGCTCCTTCCTGTCCCATTTTTGTGACAAATGGAAACTAATACATCATAAAGCACATATGCATGTAATCTTTCTACATTTTCTATAATACAATGTCTTAGCTTTGAGTAATCTTTTGTAACAAGTATTGGCAGTACCTCATTTGTGTTTAGCATTTTGCTTGTACAAATGTTAAACACAAAATAATACTAGGTTAAGTTCTATCTGCAACCTCAATACACTCGAGCATATGTAAATGTTATTATATATGTTTTCCCAAATTTCCAAAAAAAATAATGTTCCTATTATATATAGATATTTAAAAATTAAATTT